>NW_019775812.1:6648-115945 GCF_001039355.2 Lingula anatina
TAATACATTAATTACAATAGCTCACACTCAACATTTCCCCTTAATGGTAGGATATTATCCGGAAAAAGATCCTTTGTAAATTCAGAACTTGCCAGCATATGTTACTATTTGTAAAGAGGGATAGGCCTGTTAGTTTGGCAAGTAAGATTTGTTAACTATCGTAATTTTGGATCTCCTTGATTGGTTACTAGAAAATTTAAATTTAAAATTTAGAAAACAAAGTAGAGTAGATTTGTTAAATTTTGTTTAATGTTTTTTATGTCTGCAAAATTGCCGTTTTTGGACTGAGTGTCCAGTTGTTTAATGAGTTTTTTTTTTAATTGATTGATTTAATGACAAATACGAAATACTGAGATATATTTTCAGAAAAGATCAATATGGCTGGTGTTGTCCTTTTTTTAAAATTAATTTTTGGCTGAATGTTATAATTTCTTTAATTAAAAAAAAAAATTCATGTTTTTTATACTGAGCTAGGATGAGGAACAAGTGCTAAATGCAGCCAATAGGTTAAAGTTGGTAACAGTGTATTTTTTTTTATTTTTTAGAAACTTGAAATAACCATGGAAATTCGGCAAGAGATTTATAAAAAATTAAGAAGCAGTTTGGCATATAGAACTAAAATGAACTTCATAAACACTTTGAGAAGTAGATTTTTCGTGGGGAGGCTTGTGTTTAGACACAACACCCAAACACTGAATATGGAAGTAAGTTATGGAGTACAAGAAGTCTCAATTTGGGTATGAGGCTTGGTTGAGGCATGCCATATTAGAGACCATTCCCAGACCCTATCGTATTAACTATGGATCGATCCATCTCTGAGGGGATTCTCAACTTCAGTGGCTTAGATGTCTGTCACGCCTACTGTTAGGGGGTAATTAATTATTGTTTAGCTGCTTCAGTAGGCGTGCCAGACATCTGGGCCTCTTAAGCTGAAAGCAATTTAGTTAGAATCTCCTTGGAGATAGGTAGGTCCTGTTAGATCGATCTAGGTACGGGAACCCAGTCTTAGAGACTTTGCGTAGTTCCTATGAACAGCCACTGACTGCCACCTACTTCCTTTTCATAAATTGGTCTAGGTTGGGATTAAAACTGGTTTACAAAGAAAAGGGTGCTACGGCTCATTTCTCTTGCAGATATGTAGCCAATGGATACTATCAGTTTATTTCAGCCTAAAAATTACTTTTTGCCAAAATTAAAAAAAAAAAAAGATTAATTTGTTAGATAAAAATGATTTGATAAACAGTTTTGACGCAATGCTTTTAAAAGAGGGGGTCAGCAGCAGTCGGTGGTTTTCTTTGGCTATTTGCCCTGTTCTGCATTGTGTTTGTGATAATTTTATTATTATTATTATTATTATTGTTATTAGCTACTACAGGATGTCATGGGGACCCGTCAACATCAGTTTATAGAGTTTCGCAAAATGATTGCTTTGAGAGCCAAATACTATTTCATCGTGATGTTGAGCAATCGAAGTTATGTTGGAAAGATGACATTTAATCACAAACAGGAAATTCTCGAGCTGTCTGTAAGTGATGAAAAAGTTGTCTCTGAGAGACTAGAATACTGATACTACAGCCATTGTCTCTATATTTGCTAGATTGCTTGCCTGCTTGCTTGAAGTAGTTTGCCCTCTTAAGTCTACTAAACCATTCCCTGGGATTTGCATGTCATTGAGGCCATTCAAAATGAGAAGAGCCGATTACTAGCTAGGCCATGACCTACATGAAAGGAAGAGCGCTTAATCCTGTAATGGTCTCTCTGCCTCTCACACGCCTCCCCACGTGTCGTCCCTGAAGGGACACTGTAATTAAATCTTGACTGGATTCAACCGGTCGAGGGACGAGGCGTGGGAGCCATGTGAGAGGCAGAGAGACCATTACAGGATTGAGCCGTCTTCCTTTCACGTAGGTCTGTAATATTTAGGTCATGGCCTAGCTAGCACTCAGATCTTCTCTTTCTGAATGGCCTCTTTAACTAAATAATCACTTGGGCTTTGCTGAAGGTACAAGGTAATTCTAAAGATAGCCTAGAGCCTTTATAGATTTTTTTTTGTCCTTGTATCACAAATTTTGCTTTATAACCCTCTGTTAGTAAATTTATTGCCTTATCACACTTGCATGGGTGACAATAGAAGCAATGGCTGTAGTTTTTTTCTAGGGTGTTTGACTGTTTTTTTTTTTTTTAAGCATAATACTAACTCTTTCTAATATACATGAAAATGCTTTACTGCTATTATTAGCATTGTTAATTTTTAAAATTTTGGTTGCTTTGTTTAGTTTGAAGGTTCTTCAGAAAGATTCAGTGACAATATTGTTCATATCATGCTATGTATTTGTGCATACTATAGTGTCATCTTTTTGTTTGATTTATACAATTTGATATATAAAAATGAATGTATTCATCTTATATATGTAGCTTCCTGTCCTTGTGTGTAAGAACAGTCAAACACCCAAAGCATCCTAGTATGACATTCATGTGTTGTGACTTGTGTGCCTTTACTTTATCTTTTCTAATGTAGGATCTGGTGCAAGTGGCCTTTAGAGCTTCAATTACTCTTTGATGTTATGGAATAATATTAATCTTGTTAGTTTGACAGATTTTTAACTAAAATATATGTGTTAGAAACTGCTATAAAATATCTTGTATCAAGGTGTAATTTTAAGGTACTTTATTCTTAACAGAAAAAAATCAACATATTATATAACTGGCATCCTTTTGGTGTTAAAAAGTTGTAAGTATATATTTTAAGAAACATACCAGATGTGATATTATCAGTTATTAGAAAAGAGATTGAAGTAGGTTCATCTTGCAGGTTCAGCCATCCAACCAGTCAGCAGAGGGTGCCAAAGACATGAGGGCACTGTCTGGGGGTGAAAGGTCATTCTCTACCGTCTGCTTCATCTTAGCATTATGGGATGCCATGGAATCTCCTTTCAGGTGTATGGATGAGTTTGATGTCTACATGGTAAGTAATGGACACAGTATGAGTCACCTTGGTGAGAACCAATAGGGCAAAGTGTATAGCACTCCATACGTGAGTAACAAAAGGATATCTGTGGCCATGAATGTTGATGTTGGCGGTTACAACAAATGACTCATTATTTCTGTTGGAAAACTTATGAATTTTACAGATGCTGTATTTTTTAAAAAGTAATATTGAGTGGAAGCAAGAAAATTTTAAAGTTGCCTACACAACAAATGCCATATAAAAATGTAATATTAATGATCCTATAATAATGCAGCTAAAAGATTGATAATTTCTTGCCCATTGAAAAGATATGGTCATTACAGTAACTGTAGTTTGCCTTAACTGATCACTGAGATTTGTTTACTTCAGGACATGGTGAACAGAAGAATATCTATGGACATGTTGATGGAGGTAGCCAAGAACCAGAAGACTCGTCAGTTCATATTTCTGACACCACAGAACATGAGGTGATGGTTTATGTTTTAGCAATAGTTTATTGAGCTCTTAATGATGCATTCTCACTATAATCAGACCTCTTCATTTATTTCATAGAATACAAGAACAGTATGAGATTATTTATAATAAGTATTACATGTGATGATTATCTTACAAATGTTTCTATATCATATTGTAGTGATGGGCTAAGTTATTTTATACCCACTGTTTGATGGAAATCTGGGTTGTAATTCTTGTGAACCACTGTTCCTTACAATTCATTTTATGCACCTTGGCCCTGTCGTTCAGACCTCTTTGTTAATTACTTATTGTTATTAATAATTTCAGCAACCTACAGCCGAGTCCCACCCTGAAGATCTTCAAGATGCCCGACCCGCAGAGAGGATCAGGGGTGATAGAAACCACCAGAGAACAGGAAGAGGAGCAAGAGGCTATGGCAACTTGAGGAACAAATCACAAATTTCTCCCAGTTGACTGCAATGTTGAATGGCAGAGATATCTCCCACAATTTCTTTGCAATGTTTTCTGGATTCTGTGGCATAGTACTTGATCAAGTTTTCATAATTTCCCCTGGTGGGGTTGGAGCTAATGTTCAACCTAAGACCCCATTTCCAGAGATTAGATCGATCTACTTTAGATCGACCTAACTCCCTGGGGGTTCACGCTAAATAGCTGTCAGCCGGGCAGACACGAAAGTTAATTACCCCCTTACAGCTCGTAGTAGGCGGGACGGACATTTAAGCCGGATTATCTGACAGTAATCTAGTGAGACTCCCCGCGGGGATAGATCGATCTAAAAGCTCTGGGAATACAGCCTTAATTACACCTTGGTGACACGTGGTAACAGCTCTCCAGTTAACAGACACCAAGATGAGACTAACTCCAACACAAGAAGGTCCTGACCTTGATAACTTAGTAAAATGCATATTTTGATTTTATTTTCATAACATGCTGGGTCTGGAGGGCCATAGATTGTTTAAAGTTGTCAGATCACATGGTGACTCATTGTGGTAGTACAGGGGACTGTCATCTAAATGGTAAATTGTGGCTGTCAGTCAGTTCCTGTGGTGACACTGTGTAATAATGACACTGGACATTCTTTGGTGCAGCATGTAGTCCAAATGGCAAAGGTAGCACTCATTTTGCACACAGGGGGAAATTGTGAAATAAAATTTTGTGGTTAAACAGTTAAAAAGACAACTTTTGTCTTGTGAAAAGCAAACTTATTCAGTCTTAAATATCAACACTTTGCCATTTTGTAAGTGCTTATACTGGTGCTAAATGATTCAGAGGGTGAGATGTAGACTAGAGAAGATAGATGTTTTCATCTAGAATGTTATCACAAGTAGGATTTTTATAACAAAACTGTTAATGATGTTTAGATCCTTTGCTTTTAGTTATCTTGTTGATGCTTTCCCTAGATTTTATCTAGACTTGCTCACAACTGAACCATCAGCAGGATTTTAAAAAGCAAGGAGCTAAACATCACATCAAGCACATTCTTTAGTATAGCTGCTAACTGATCCAACGATACTATTTAAGTTTATTTTGTTTGTGACATAACGGATGGTAGATTGTTAGTAAACAATAAGAATTACAAGATTAGTGAAAATATGCCATATTAGATGAATTTACATTTCATGTATTGAATGTTAGTATCATTTACAATTTTATTTCTGTTTGTAGTTATATTTGGAGTTTTTTTACATGTTATGATTTAAATCTTTTGGGAAAATGAGAAACTCAAACATTTTCATTTATTTTTCTTGATCGTTTGATTATATTTGATTTGTAACACACACACATAAATACACACACGTGCATGCTCACAAAAAAACGTGGAAAAAAAAATTCCCCACCCAGTTTCGTTTTATCATTATATTTATACATATGGAAATCCTTCAGTTTCACAGTACATGTTCTATGGTGGATGAATATTGTGGAGAGCCAAGTTATTTTTGCATGTGTCCTGTGTTTCTTGTGAAAGGTTTACTTGAACAATTAACATGTAAGGATTAAAAAATGCTAGCATAATAAAGATATTCTACTGTAAAAGTACATAAATTAATTGCACGATTTCTAGCAGGAACTAGACTTATTTTTCGTTTAAGGCAAATTACTTTTCATCACAAATGGTGAATTAAACCGAAAAAATGTGCCACCAGTATACAGTTAAAGGTACCGGTACATTCTTTATTACATTTTTATGTAATTTTTCGCACCTATTTTTTTTTTTTTTTTTTTCAAATTGGAAAAAAATGTTTCTAAGTTTGGGTACTGGTTTGATAAGTAAAAGACAATAACAAATGACATCATATCAGGGAAAATCTTCACGATGTTGATTTGATGCTTTGAAATCGCCCGTGCTTCAGATTTGACATTTCCACCCCACCCCCCTCCAAAACTCTAAAATTAAGCTTGTGTTCTCTGTTCTCTTCAATCTTTATATGTTTAAAAAAACTTAAAATAAATTTCGTCTGTCGACCTACAGATGGTCGCCGCTTGTTGATCAAGTCATCAATTTTGCCTGTTCTCATAGTGGAGAAGATCAAAACCTACGAGCCCAGTCTTCCTTGTTTGCATTATCTTTTGAGAAAATTATTTTTAAAAAGACTTAAAACAGACAGACAGTATTACTTTATCAGTCATTTTAATGAAATGCTGTTTAGGGAATTTTGAATTGTATTAGTAGAATGAGATTTTCCTTGGGATGTGTAATTTTAGTTTATGTGACGTTTGATGTTTGATAATAAAAACATGAATTACTAAACCTTGAAATTACTTGTTTTAACGTGTCATTTTGAAAAATTATATTTGCAGGAGATACCCATGTTTGACTTACGAAGGTTAGGCCCCTTCTATGTCCTTAAATCATTGTCAAGGGTTGAATAAGAAGTCTTGCATATACAGCATTGGTCAAAAAGGTTGTCCCACCCCTATTTCCATGTACTTTTATTTACAAAAGATCACCTCACAGCTGTGAACTGTTAGAAATAGTGCTTTTTATTACGGATACCGTGTCTAACATGATTAATGGTTAAAAAAATACAAAATAGTGGTGAAAATATACACATTTTATACCATTTAGTAAAATTTATAAGAGGTACCCTCTCAAATCGACTGTTTCACTGTGACTTCTACAGATGTAACGAAATGTCTATAAAATTGAAAAGGCGCCATCAAATGTCACCAAATTCAGACACAATTAGCATTAGGGTGTGCTCGTTAAAGATCACGTGCCTAACAGCGTGTGCGTCTACCGCGTACTGCAATTATCTCCTGTAGGCGGCGCGACAAGCCTTCAACATGGGTAACAATTCTGTTATGTGGGATATTGTCCCATTCATCCTAAAGAGCGTGGCGGAATTGGTCAAGATTATTTAGGAATTGGTTCTCCTCTGCAATGCACATTCCAATTTATGCCACAGGTGCTCAGTAGGATTAATATCAGGACTCAAAGACGGTTGTCCCATCCTCAGAGCCCTGTGTTTCTGCAACAAATCGTTTGCCAGACGAGAGCTGTGAGCAAGTGCGTCGTCACAATGAAGCCAGTAGTATCCCTGAAGTCATCTCTTGCAAATGGAGTGAGATTTCTGTTGAGAATGTTACATCAAAATGCCCCTGTTACGTTTTGTTCCAAAAGGAACAATGTACTAATACCATGGGCTTGGAATGTTCTCCAAATGCGGATTGATCTAACANGTGACTTCTACAGATGTAAAGAAATGTCTATAAAATTGAAAAGACGCCATCAAATGTCACCAAATTCACACACAATTAGCATTAGGGTGTGCTCGTTAAAGATCACGTTAAAGATCACCTAACAGCGTGTGCGTCTACCGCGTACTGCAATTATCTCCTGTAGACGGCGCGACAAGCCTTCAACATGGGTAACAATTCTGTTATGTGGGATATTGTCCCATTCATCCTAAAGAGCGTGGCGGAATTGGTCAAAATTATTTAGGAATTGGTTCTCCTCTGCAATGCACATTCCGATTTATAAAGTCACACGTCTAACACGCTCGACTGTCGCCCGTGACAGATGGCTTAATACACAAATAAGGTATTCTATAGATGTTTATGTATTTCGTAGTTTCATTAACCGGTCATGGTAACAGTCAATTGTGACTGGACCTGAAATTTCATTCCCTGCGACGATTAGCATTGCACCGTTAGCCAATCTGCTCAATATTCGAATATTTTGATCTTGTAGCAGACCACGAGTAAATGAAGAAACACCGTTGGCTAAGACTGCTGTTCATTCACGCAGTGTGCACAGAACTGAACAGAAACTGGTAAAAACTATAAAAAGACACGAAAAAAAAAAACAATAAAGTGAAATATCGAGATAATAAACTCAATATACTAAATAACTTAATTCATGTGATCTTAACAAAAAAAAAATCGATCTTTACATACGTGTAAGTTAACTGCACTAATTATTCTTTTTTTTTTAAATTTTAAACACTTACACTAAAACAATATCCAGACTCGTTTTTTCCGCTGCTAACTGGCTGCTCAGAGACGGCCATGACAATCTGAGCTGGTACTGTAATTTCATTTGATAACATAAATATACATGTACGTGTTGTTCATGAAAATGCTACACCCATACCAACATAGACTTTAATAAACACGATGCTCATAACTAATTATGTTACTGATTATAATTATGAAAAACTTATGTAAACTTATGTAAACTACACAAAAAACCTCCATATAAGTGAATTACACTTGGTTAAATACATACATTTTACACAAGCTACACGTAATATTATAACAAACTTCCACTCTGCCATAGGTAATAAATGACCGCGCAGAGTACTTGCAACATCGGCTTTTATACAGTTGACCACATGACTAAATGAACAGATGTTACTTAATTGAGCAGTGTTAGTAGTTTCTTCTCTAACACAATATAAATAAACATAAGAACATCGTGGAAATAAAAATAAATTTTGAGAACTACGCATATAATTTCTGCCGTGTCGGCAACAGATCTCTTCCCTCAATTTTACTAAAGTGACTAACGTCATGATATTTTATTCTGTTTCAGTCGAATATTTAGCTTAAGTTTAGATTGTGGTGGAAAGTTTGCTTTTGGAAGGGAATATTTTATTTTTGTATTTTCTGAGATGTTTTTGTGGTCGATTTTAGCCTTTCGTTTTGATTATTTTGCTTGAAACACCTTAATATGCTGCAATGTAGACCTACTTCTGATGTCCCCGATTGATAAGTTTTCGAGAAACCTAAATGTGGCAATAGCTAAGGCCTGTTTTTATCGTTGATGAATGAATCAGACAAAATTGTGTAATCTCACTCTTCCTTAACATTTCAATAATGCACAACGCATTTTATTTATCGTTGATGCGTAAAAATACATGCATAAAATGGAACAAATTACTCCCACTATCTCTTTTTAAAATGTATCATTTAGCCTTACAGATTAATTTGTTAAAATGAAGGTGAGGAGAAGAATAACTCATCCCCACATGTCTCGATCTCTGTTGTGCATCCTTATATATATAGTAGCTGACTCCTATCACTGCACATGATAAACATTATATAAATATTTACTCATTCGCTGAGGCTAAGGCTCGTTTTATTTAATTTTCGTCATCATTTTCGTATCATAAGGAAGGTACTAATTTTATGTAACAGAAGGTCAAATATTTCTGTAGATGAGAGAGTAAGCCTGTGATCCCAACACCATAGCTTAATTGTCCTGCTTTAAGTCAACAAGGTAAGCAAAGTTGGTTAATTCTGCTATCAGGAAATTATTCGAGTTGAATGTGTTATATTGGGTTTCAAACGACGACCTTTATTTGATGTTAAACCGAGTGCTATCGGCCTACTTCGATGTCAAGATAATGCCTTGCTGAATTGATTTTTAATTCTATAATCACGTACAGTGTAAAGAATAGTCATACATGTATTTTCCTTCAAACCAGGATCAATTATAAATTTACGTCAAAATAAACAAAAATGACTTTAACATATCGTAAATGAGACATCCCATAAAGTAAACACCAAGAAGGTCACTTCTTCATATGATCTCTTCCCCTCACGTACTCCTGCGTGCACACAAGGATCGAATACTTCATTGAAACGAATCGAAACAAGTTATTGACTACAAAACATTGTGGATTTATAGCACATTTATGTTTCAGAGAGTGTTGCAACTTATTTTCTAGCTTTTGACAGCCTCTGATTTTTCTATAGTTACATGTACCATCAACTTTATTCTAGAGTTGCCTTCATAGTTTTTTTTTTCAACCCATGGCCAGGCTGGCGTTTTCAATGATGTGTTCATGCGCTATTGAATAATTACTAGTAAATAAAAAGAAATTATTTTCCACGAGTATTTCACGTCTAAGATATAAGCGCGTTTATTTTACCCACAGATTTGCCCAAATAATTACTATTTATATAGGCTATGAACCAGGCCCCGTATGCACAAAAAACTTATCTTAAGTGAAAAATTCTCCTTAAAGCAATAATAACTCTTCGTTTCGGCCAAAAAATGAATTTTCCTGGAGTAAACAACAATTTTCCCATACTTACCAATGGTTAATGAATCCATTTTTACATTCAAAGTTAGTCCCTGGTTTTTTTCTACAAAGTTTGGTTTTTTGTTAAAATCTCTTAAGAGATTTTAACAGAGTATAGCCATCAATGGAGGTCACGTGGTCTAAAGACAAGCTCAGATATCAGAATAATAGCTATAACTGCTGTTTTTGTGGTAAAACAGAATATATTATATTTCTGTGAGTTATTCACAAGGTTTTTATTGTGAAATATAGATCTCATACGAAGAGTTATTATCCCTTTAACTTTATAAGAAAATTCTTAGCTGAGGAAGCCCCTTAAGTGGTGTGCACAAAGTGCCTTATGAATTTCCTAAGCCAAGAATTTTCTCAAATAATAGGAATTTCCTCAACTCTGTAGGATTTCTCTTATGTGTTGAGCTATGTTTAGCCTGTGCATTGACCAATAGAATTACCTGTTACGATAGCTCACACTGGGGAATTCCTGGGGAATCCATGTTTGAAGAAATCCTTTACTTGGATATGATAGGCCTATCAGTTATTATTAGAAGAGTTGAAATATCAATCGTGTAGGCCAAGAAGTTGTAACTTCTTGTGAAGGCCTAGTATTCTTCATACTCTGACAGAAAAGGAGGCATGTCATCCAATCCCCAGACCCAACACTAATAATAATAATAATAATCCAGTGACATAATTACATTTTAATCAAAAGGCTGTTGGCTGATACATGTGCACCAAACTCCCCTATCAGTGATAATTCTGTAAAAAGGCCCCATAAAAAATATTAGTTTACCATCATTGGCTGTATTCCCAGAGCTTTTAGATCGATCTATCCCCGCGGGGAGTCTCACTAGTTTACTGTCAGATAATCCGGCTTAAATGTCAGTCCCGCCTACTAAAAGCTGTAAGGGGGTAATTAACTTTCGTGTCCGCTCGGCTGACTGCTATTTAGCGTGAACCCCCAGGGAGTTAGATCGATCTAAAGTAGATCGATCTAATATCTGGAAATGGGGTCATTGTCACCTACAAGAAGTGATTCAGTAGGGCGTATTTTTGCTAATACAAAAACACATTGAATTTAAACAACGATGCCCGCCGGACCGTCATTACATACACTAAAATAGGGAACGTGCCATGAGCAAAGCTAGTAGTAACATAAATTGCTGTGAGAGGCACTCTTAGTACAGGGAGAGTCTGTTTTTGTGCATGAGGTGCACATTTGATGGGGAAATTTTACATTATAATTTTTTTTATGTGAGCAGAAAAAGTAATGCGGCCGGGGATGATAAAGTAATATTTTTTCATGGGCCCTAGAAAAGAAATAAGCCCAGCATATATTTATTTCATGACTATGGCCATTTACATGTCATCGACTTATATGTTTTAAGTGTTATCTGTGATGAAAAACTGTGGCATGTAATTCATAATATTAATATTAATTTTAATTATTAATTTCACTATTGACCCCACGTATGCACATATTAAATTCCTATGTTAATTGTAAAAGTATTGATGCGTGAGATTCCGTATTATCAGGTGGTTTTCGGGGATTGTCATGCCCTCTCCGTTATGATCTTTATTCAGAATACAAATAACAACATAGTAACTTTGAGCATCTTACCAGAATGGATAAATTTAAAACACTAATGACTGGTAAGGTTAATGAACATATTATTGCTCTTGCCAATTATTAATGGTTAGCCTTCCAAAAAAGGGACTGTGCTGCACCCATTACCAGCTGAGTAGGTAGAGCCATTTGGGCTCTGCCAAATATGTTTTGTATTTTTCATACAAGGAGTCGTACAATATCACTATTTAACTTAATTCATATTTATTTATATTTGCATTACTTTTGTACATTTTCATCTATCCATGTAGATGCATACGTTACAATGTGAAAAGCATTAAATGCGCATAAGCAACATGTTATAAAAAGTGCCCACTCAAAATTGTTCACTTTAGATATCCCTGAACAGAACGACAAATTACAGATGTAACTGCCAGAAGATCCGTAATGAAAAGTATCCCCGCTCTATCAAAATGAAATCGCTGGTAAATCTCATGATCTGGGTAAAAATCCAAAGGATTTTTGCGGTCCCGAAATATTCTTGGTCTTGCGACTGCCCATTCCAGTTCATCCACTTCTTCACGATAAGCAGCAATAATAAGAGCGATAGAGAAATAATGGTGCTGCACAGCTTTGATTAGCACAAATGAATGCCACTGTGTTGTACAGTCACTGAATCTAAGGACAAAATTTCCACTTAAGAGACCCAATGAGGTACCTTAAAGTTAAGGAGATATTTGGGGAAATTCTCATCTTAAGATGCTTTGTGCGTACCACTTATGTTAAGGATGATCACTTAAGGAAATTCTTAGGGAAATTCTTAAAAAAATACACTTAAGATGTTTTGTGCATACGGGGCCAGGCCCGTAGCCAGGGGGAGGGTGGGGGTGGGGGGTCAGGGGGTTCGAAAGAACCGCCCCTTTTGTCAGGAAAAGGTCCATTTTGGGTAAAATTTTATCTAGGTACACACAAGTTTCAAGGTAAAAGATCCACATCTTCAGAAAAAGAACCCCCCCTTTTGAATTTGCTGGCTCCGGTCCTGTGAACACTAATGTAAATATGACGTATCAAGATCAGCTGTATAGAAACATGGCAAAATAGATGGGCCTACCTTTATAAATTCCCGCTTCCCACGTACTATCATTTGCCTACAAATCACCATGCAAAAAGATATTATACATGTAAGTAGCACATTTACCAAACCAACATCATATTAATTCAGTTAAAGGGCATGATGCGATGTCCCAGAGTTGGCAGAATTTTAAGTGATCGTTAAAAAATGATTTGCTTCTCTAAATGACCACCGTTCTGTTATTTTATACGTCCATCCGCAGCATTCCACATGTACCGTCCCCACTGACTTCATGAAAGAAGTGTTTTAAACCAATCCCTTCATGAACCAGGTATACCAGGTGTACCTTCTGTATTCCCCTGTTATAACTGCATTTTTCATACTTAACGTAAGTTGATTCGGGTGAGATTATTTGTGGTCTCTTGAACAGAGTGCTTGCTTAATTGTGGAAAATAAACTTGAGGCTCTTACTGTGTATATCTGACTGGACATGATAATTGTGGTGTTCCAGTCGTCAATGGTTCTATACAGCCCGGGAGCCACCGGTCTGTCGCTAGGTGGCTTTTAGACAAACCGGAAGTCTTACACTTCTGAATCAGCTAAAATTTTGGAGATTTATAGGGTGTCAGAAACGGTGTAATATCTTGGATATGAAAGTACTCAGGGTAACATTATGTACATTGACATAATGAGAATTAAAATTCTAATAATGTGAGATACACCACGAGTTGATGTGGAGTCTATTTGGTGTTAAAATTAGTTTGAAATCGAAAATTTACGAAAGCTATCATTAACTCTGATCTTTGTATCTATAGTGGCCTCCGAACAACTTTTAATTACTAGTAAGTTGTGGCAAATTTATTCAGCTTTTTGTCAATGTAAGCATGTGAAAAACTTTGCCTTAAGCTGTGAATGGCACAAATCAATTCACGACCGTGTAAGCCTGAAAACTTGAACTTACAATATCCGTATATTAGCCTCGCTGTGACTAAGTGCTTTCTCAAGCGCTTCTGCCTCGTTTTAGTTTTTTACACCACACAGTATTACTTACATAGATCACTAAGAATTGGGGACAATGAAAATAATTTTTCTTGGCACTTACCATGGTGCTAATGTAAATAAATTTTAATATTTTTCTTGAAAATATAATTTTTTTATTACATGAGGCCAACTGATGAGGGTATTCCTTTCATTAAAATATGAAAAATAACAAATGAAAGACAATTTATATTTAATCACATTGTTACTTTTATTTTATTTTTTACATTTCAACTACTCTGAAACATTTCAACTAGTCTGAAACATGTTATCACTTGCAGAATGTCAAGATTGTTACACCCATCAGTTATTAAAACTGTGCAAATATATATACCAGGGTTACATGTATGATGCAATAATTATTATTTTACATTACATTGTACAGTAATTACCCAGTAGGTGATAATTTAATGCTACCTTACTTGATTGGTACACATTTCTATGTTTTAAACCAACTAAAACACGATTCCCGTTTATAAAGTAGACCACTTCAATTTTTACAAATAATATAATTTCATAAATTTTCTCAGAGTTGGCAGATTTTCTTTCACTGATACCAGGTACAAATCCATATTTGTATTTGAATAAACTTATTTTATTTTGATAAGTAGATTTTATCTATAAGCCACATATAAAAAAAACTTAGCTTGCACAGTAAAAATAAAACAATCTATTGTTTAGTTGCATATACCTTACACTTTTAAATAACTTCATATGGTTAAAACCTAAAATGATTTCACAAACTGAATTTCTATATACTGATAATCAATAACTATCAATATTAGCAACAGCACAGCTCAATAATATATTCTTTCTTCCCTTAGAAGTATCGCAGAGGTTGTGGTGTTCATTGCCACACAGAATTTGGAAATGATGGGTGCTTTTGTTATGATAACTGCGGGCCAATGGACGGTAAAGGAGTAATCCTGGTTCCATGCAATTATGCTATTCTAGCCTAAAAAAAATTCATAGAGTTTTCAATAGAATATCATTAAAATAATTTCTAACTACATTTATCACAGCCTCACACAAATATAATAATAATAATAATGATAATAATAATAATAATAGTAATAATAATAATAATAAATTGCAATCTTTGTACAATGTAATAGGTAAACTGTGACAATCAATCTTTATCTTAAACAGCACTATTTAAAACCAACGTTTACTTTAAACTGTACTATTTATACTTAATCCATAACAGTTATGATAAACAAAAATCACATGAAAGTCAGAGCACCACAGATTGTGGTGTTTCCCACTATCATGCCCTAATCATTGAAGGTCCTGTTACATTTAATGTACGTACACTCATACATATTATTCATCTGTGTTAAATTGGCTTCCACTCAAAACCCCCAACTAATGCAATAAAACTTTTTTGTTGGGTTTACACGTTTTGTTCTCTAAAAATTAACACAATACATTCGCACACCCCCCCCCCCCCGGCCAAAAATTCGCAAATTATTCTTTTACCTTTATTGTACCATTCTTTATCAAATATTAATACCCCACCCGATGTTACTTTACTATTATACCACAGAGGTTCAAGAGCGATATTGCTATTCATATCTTCTATACCGTATGTTAAATATTTCCAGGAGATAATGACATCTCTCCAAAAACTTTTATTGTAATTGCGTAAGAGTATATGTAAATAATCATTTCCATAGTCAAAAATATTCCAAATAGATTGTAAAGCAAAGGTGCTCTGTAGAATAGTGTTATATACGTTAATTTTTTTGATGAATACTGGATCTGGATTTGGAAGAGAAATGAAAAGATGGTTCAGAATTGGGGTGATAAGGGTTTTAAGATAGTAGTTCCACCAATAGGGGTAAGTATTCTTCTATTCCAATACCGAACCATACCCTCTATCTTCGGAATTTGTTTATCAAAGTGTAAAGTGACCATTATTCTTTATCACGATTACGAGAATCTCAGCACAAAGGAGAAAGATATAGGGAGACAAGGGGTCCCCTTGACAACAGCCTCTCGAAATTTTGAAAGGCTCCGACAAGTGGCCGTTTTGTGTAATAGAGACCTTGCTATCGTAATTAAGGATATGAAACCACCTTTTTATAGTTTCCCCAAAATTAAAAAAAGTATAAAACTTTTATCAATAAAGCCCCAATCTACAGAATCAAAGGCCTTTTCAAAAATCGATAAGAATGAGTAAAGCAGGCATATTTTTCTTTTCTGCGATATGCATTAGATCATAAATTAATCTTGTATTTTCCCCAATATATCTTCCGACAATAAACCCGGACTGAGAATTAGAAATAATTTTATCAAGACAGAGTTTCATTCTTTCCGCTATACAGCCCGAGATCATTTTGTAAATAACATTTAAAAGGGTTGCAGGCCTCCAATTTTTTATAAATTTTCTGATTATATCGGCTTTTGGAATACAGGTTATAATCCCAAGATTTTGACTCGTCATCATTTTCTCATTGATTAAAATTTCATTAACTGTTCTAAATATAAAACTATGTAAATCATTCCAAAAAAATTATAAAACTCTGCAGTAAAGCCATCAGATCCAGGCAATTTGTTATTTTTCATTTTTTGCAGCACCCTCAAAAGTTCCTTTGAGGTAATTTCGGTTTGTAAATATTCCTTATCAGGCTCGCTTAATTTGGGGACATCTAAATTTGCAAAAATTAATTCTAGGTCTACCTCTTCTAATGGGGCTATCAGTTTTTTTCACCACTGGGTGGCGCGCGTGTTTTAGTTGGGGTACTTTTGCGCATGCGCGTACTTTCTCGTGTGTTTGCAGTTTCATTTTTAATCTGACGCTGTAAATATCGCTCTAAATAATGCCAGGATACTGTTGTGTTCCGGAATGTACATCGTCAACAGCAGGTCATTCTTTTCCGAAAGACACAAAGCTGAGTTACCAGTGGAGAGTTGCCATCAGGAGGGTTGATTCTTCATCAAAAACACTATGGAAACCAAAGGCACATGACAAAGTCTGTTTCCTCCACTTTCGTGAGGAAGATTACACTTCTACGTAAGTTGTACTTGTTATTGTCGCTTTTTGTATTAATAATGAGTTTGTCAACTTATTCATTAGGTCTTTGTTATCGATGTTTTAGTAATTATATCGTGTAACGTGCTTAGAATGTTAATTTTAAGACATTCTTCACCTAACATTGTGTAGCGATTTGGGGGGAGAAAACACTCTACCTACTAAGCTACCGAGCCCGGGTCAACCCCGACCAACCAATACAATTATTTCTTCGTTTTTATGTGATTTAATCCATGAGTTTTTTTAAAGGACACGTTTTCAAATTAAGGCAACTTGATTTTTATTGTATTAATAATCGTTATGTGCACTCCTTTTGCAGATGAGAGAAAAAGACTGAAGCCAGGAACGATACCATCCATATTTCCATTTAATAAAGTGAAAGACGTACCATCATCAGCTGTCTAGCTAAAAGCTGCAAAGTATTAGATCCGGTGACAGTAGGCCTACTTACAGCTCCTGATTGTATTCATGGAGGTAAATATAACGCATGATATAATAACAGATTTATAAATAAAATGTTTATTTTTATTTGTATAATTATCTGTGTAAATACAGAATTATCTAAAAATACAAGAGACGGACTAAACAGGACAAGAGGCAGTCAGATCTGCGTCATTTCTGTCATCTACACCGATTTTATGTGTTTAAACACAATTAAAATTAATACATGAAGTATTTTACTTTGTGTAATTTATTAACTTATGTATTTATTTTTTGTTGTATCCTATAAGTTGAGTCTCGAGCAGATGAAGCAGTGGAAGACAAACATGAAGACTGTCCTGGTGAGAGCCAAAAAGAAAGTACAGCTTCCCATTGTGATATCATTACATCATCAGACACAAGAGAAAGCATCATGCTGTACCAGCAAAATGCAAAGGCTGTCCAGTATCTAACTGGATTCAGTCATTTGAACACTTCATGTTGTTTTTCAATTGCCTTGGACCAGCAGCTCACCGCTTGAATTTCAAATGTTTGTCACCAGAGGACCAATGTTTTTTGACCATTATGCATTTTGACAGTTTCAAGCTATCGGTAACAACGGTGTCAGAAATAAAAAGCACATGGATCAACTTTGTTTTTCCAGCTCAGTGAAATGAACATTTAGCCAGAACGTGACATTGTTGACGACTATATGCCTTTAAAACTTAAGAAATATGGAGTATTGATTTCATGGGTAAACAAGAGTGACTGGCATAATTTGCCCTTGTCTCGTCTTTCGGTTGCGTTCAAAATATCACCAAACCTAAAAAATAAAATTAAATTAATGAGATTTTGTTTTTTTACTGTTCTTTTCAATTTGTATTTCAAATGCAAAATGAAATTGTACATTCATAGCATTAAATTGTGACCTCCAAACCATGATATATCATCTCACAACTTGTATTTCTGTACTATAATGCAACTACAGGTACATAGTAGCTCAAGCTACATGACATTGTATGACATGACATTGATACAAGACATTTGAACAAGTAAAAAACTAGCAAACTTATTTTCGTTTGCACACCTACCTCGATGCTGTTATTCTCCATGATCTCTCTTCATGCCACACTCGACTTTTACTTCGGTCTCTAGTTCTGTTTTCAAGTTATGCCACTTCCTTCTCTGTGACCTACCAACATCAATGCAAGGTTATGAGGGAGTGAAAAAAACAATGATGCTAACAAAACGATGCTAACATTCTTGGCAAACACTGTTTAGATTGTCTACCTCATCTACACTTAGTTATGTCAACTGTCATTGACATAAAATACGCATCAGGCCTTGTTTCTCCCTTAAAAATTTGCGTTGACACAAGTCGTGTTAAATGTCGGACCTGGTACACGAAATTTGATTACTGAAACGAACGGTCCTTTATCGACTAGGAGTGCCTACAATAAACATATTTTAAACATAAATACCTTCATTATATTATCGGGATATGGAAATATGCAATGACAATATTATTTTCTTGAAATATAGTAATAAATTAGGCATATAAGTAGCGGAACTAGCCGCCGCTTACACCTGGCTTTTGACAGGTAGCTCACACAGAAACCCATATTTTACGGGAAGATTCGAGCGCGAAACCTTCAATGTTAGTGATACAACTGACATATTTATAAGTAAATACACTAACCTTTCTATCAAATCCTGTTTCTTCCCTCTTGTGGGGGCTCCTTTTTCAACTAGTTGAAGTTTTAACTTCGCCACTGTTTGCTTCCCATACTCTAAAGCCATTTCTACACGGACGCGAAAACGAGGCTATCTTCAATAACCACTATTACCCCAGCGCCCTCTTTAGGACAAACGGCTCCGCGTATAGCCCCATTGATTAGCTTTTGACGTGTAAAGGCGTTTATAAAAGAACTTTGCTTCATTTAGTAAAGGTTTTTGATCAAATATTGTTGTTCCGTCTAGTTCTAAATTCTGAATAGTTTTATTGACATAATTTCTGAATTCAAGTGAACAAAAATATTTCGTAGGCTTCTCTCCTTCCTCAATCCATCTGCATTTTGCTCGGACGAGGACTCCTTTTAGTTTCTCGTCTGATATTTTTCAACACATCCCTTTTAGCCACAAGTTCGTCCAAAGAATTCTCATTTGGGTGATTCATTTCCATTACATTAATTTCTCTTTCTAGTTCTAATTCTTGCCTGTCCCTTTGTTTTTTTCTTGAAAGAGGAATGGGTAATTGTCATAAATTTATTAAGCTTTAATTCTAAAATTACGGGTGAATGATCAGATCGGTATGATGCATTAATGAAAATATTAGAAACTGAATTTTGAAGGTTATCCGCAATCAAAAAGAAATCTAGTCTAGCCTGCCTTCTGGGATTCCTTCTTCTCCATGTGAATCTCCTCTCGTCAGGGTAGAGAAGTCTGAAATAGTCAATTATATTCATAACTTCAAGTAGTTTTTGCCTATAGCTCTAGGGTTGTTCACATTTGCATAATTTTCTGTGTCTATATCAGGGTTTAAGGTAAGGTTAAAGTCACCACAGATCAAGAAATTTTCATTATTAAAGTCTATTATTATATCTCGCACCTGTTCATAAAAATCTGGAGTATCCATGTTCGGGCCAAAAATGTTGATAAGTGTGAATCTATTTTTTCTATATTTTCATCAAGAGCTAAAAGATTATCGTCGTTTGTTTTAAATTCCTTAAGGTACTCGAATTCAAAATTATTATTTATTAAAATTGCAACACCCCGAGAGTTAGTAGAAAAGAAATTAAAATATGCTTTTAACCCCATTCTGTACAACACAGTGGCATTCATTTGTGCTAGTCAAAGCTGTGCAGCAACATTATTTCTCATTGCTGTTTATCGTGAAGAAGTGGATGAACTGGAAAGGGCAGTCGCAAGACCAAGAATGTTTCGGGACCGCGAAAATCCTTTGGATTTTTACCCAGATCATGAGATTTACCAGCGATTTCGTTTTGATAGAGCGGGGATACTTTTCATTACGGATCTTCTGGCAGATGATATTGAACCACCCACTAACAGAAGTCACGCAATTAGTGCCTTACTACAGGTTTTCATTACCCGAAGGTTCTATGCCTGAAACATAAAGTAATTATCAAATGTTTAAAGTTTATTTCACTGTAACATATGCATCCACTTGTGTGGATGAAAATGACAATATGAATACAATTTTTGTGAATATGTTATTAAACAATCACAATGAGTAAGAATATTTACTTATTTACTATTTTAAAAAAATTACTATTACTACTATTACTCAATTGCCGATGAGTGCAGCACTGTCTTGTAGATCCCTCCTAGCAAAAGCGGAGGAGAGAAACTGAGCTAGTGCAATAATGGTTTCTTTTTCTTGACATTTCATAATTATAGTAAATTTTTCATCAGTTGTTTTTAGGCCAAAATGTGTATCGTGTTTTGTAAATACCTTATTAATGTGTATATTATTAATGTATCAAATGTGGTGGTTCAATTTTGAGAGAAGGACTTATGTGGGAATTTTAAAACTAAATGTAGAAAACTTCAGTCAAATCAAAAGAGATCCATAAACAGCTTTAACCTGTCACAACTGTTAGCCCTTGGCCATCATATTGAGTAGATTGTAATTCATTTCATCATAATTAACATCATTTCCATGACAAGTTGTATTTCAATTACTCTTGGAAAATTTTTCGATATTGATATCCATACCATGACATATTTTCATCAGAATCAGCTGGAATCAGGAAGCTGCTTTCAACTTTCTCATCAGCATTTGCTGGCTTATGTATTGCAGGAGCCATTTCTATTTCTAATCCAGACTCGCTGAAAACATTTCAGAATGCCCGGACATTTGGACCGGCAGTAATGAAAAATTTGCCGGACCGAATGGATTTTTGTCGGACCGAAAATCACTCTATTCGTTTGAGACAGATACTACAGGTACATGTACCAGCGCGATTAGCGTAGCTTACTTTGTTTGTGAATGTAGGTTTGAAATGGAAGGGAAAAAACGCTTTGGGTTTTATATAACTTTATTAGTGACAGATGTCGATTGATGACTGTAAATTCAAAATTGCAGCTCTTAAAACTCTTGTCGGTCCTTTGGACCGACCAAGTCCAATTTTTACCGGTCCAGACAAATTTTCCTGGTCATGACCGTTTCAGAATGTCTGTTCCAAATTCTTGTCCTCCCAATGATGGTGAGTCTTCTCTCTTTTTGTGAGAGCAGGCAGTTCACGTGGTGGTGGACCACCTCCTGAAATGAAAGCGAATATTTGCATGGGTCTCCAACCAAATACATTTGTAATTTGTCGTTCTGTTAAGGGATATCTAAAGTGAAAATTTTTGAATGGGCACTTTTTATGACATGTTTCTTATGAAATCCCCGAAAACCACCTGATAACACGTAATCTCACGCATCAATGCTTATACAATTAACATAGGTATTTAATATGTGCATACGTGGGGTCAATAGTGAATTTAATAATTAAAATTAATATTAATGTTATGAATAACATGCCGCACTTTTTCATCACAGATAACACTTAAAATATGTAAGTCGATGACATGTAAATGGCCATAGTCATGAAATAAGTATATGCTGGGTCGATTTCTTTTTTAGGGCCCATGAAATGTTACTTTATCATCCCCGGCCGCATTACTTTTTCTGCTCACATGAAAGAATTATAATGTAAATTTCCCCCATCAAATGTGCACCTCATGCGCAAAAACAGACTCTCCCTGTACTAAGAGTGCCTCTCACTGCAATTTATGTTACTACTAGCTTTGCTCATGGCACGTTCCATGTTTTAGTTTATGTAATGACAGTCCGTAGGGCATCGTTGGTTAAATTCAATGCGTTTTTGTATGAGCAAAAAATACGCCCTACTGAATCACTTCTTGTAGGTGTCAATGATGATAAACTAATATTTTTTATGAGGCCTTTTTACAGAATTACCGCCGATAGGGGAGATGGGTGCACATGTATCAGCCAATAGAGATAAACCCTTTTGATTAAAATGTAATTATGTCACGTACTCGATTATTATAATTAGTGTTGGGTCTGGGGATTGGATGACATGCCTCTTTTTCTGTCAGAGTATGAAGAATACTAGGCCTACACAAGAAGTTACAACTTCTTGGCCTACACGATTGATATCTCAACTCTTCTAATAATAAATGATAGGCCTACTAGTATAGGCTTTTAGCAAATGTAGGCTATAATGTGGACAAATAAAGCATTGAAATTTCACTCACCGGTTTTCCTCAGTTCCTTTTTGTAATCGATGATGTCCTTTTTTGCACTTGAAAGGAGGTTGTCCCACTTCTATTTGACACTTTCAATGTCTCTCTTCATATCAGGATTGTGCTGGTTTACACCATTCATTGCTTTGGCCCATGCATCTTTTTTGGCTTGTGCTGTGATCTTAGTAGAGAATCGTCCCCTGAGTATATGTTACTGCTTTACAATTTCCTCAACAAGTACCTCTTTCTCCTCACAATTCCAACTGGGCCCTTTTTTCTTATCTGCCTTGTTTAAAGCACATACAACACAGTGTATAAGTTTAATACGCACCAATGTGCTTGCTCATATCCAAGTAAAGGATTCCTTCAGGAATCCCCAGAAATTCCCCAGTGTGAGCTATTGTAACAGGTAATTCTATTGGTCAATGTACAGGCTAAACATAGCTCAACACATAAGAGAAATCCTACAGAGTTGAGGAAATTCCTATTATTTGAGAAAATTCTTGGCTTAGGAAATTCTTAAGGTACTTTGTGCATACCACTTAAGGGTTTCCTCGGCTAAGAATTTTCTTATGAAGTAAAGGAGAATTTTTCATTTAAGATAAGGATTTTTTGTGCATACGGGGTTTCTTTGGGTAATATCATCGTACAGCCTCACACTTGATTTTATTTCCTTTTTCTTGGTCATAATTGATCTTTTTATGTAATTATTTCTCAATTTTACAATGACTGGCTGATGTTGTACCTCTCTGCCTGGGATTCTATGAATTGCAGTTATATCATGGGGGCCCAGTTCAATGTTGATTTCTTTCTTGAAAAATTCAGGGAAGTCACTTCTTAAATTTTCTTTATTGTGAGGGGGGAAGTTTAGGACTCTTAATTACACTTAATTTTCTCGAGTATTGCTCGTTGTAGTTACTTTGTTTGATTGCTTCAGTTGATCTAGTATGATTTTGAACGACCCTTTCCTCCAGATCTTTTAATTTTTTTCTTTCTCATTCAGTTTCTCTTTAATGTTTTCATTTTCCAGCAATAGTGAGTCTATTTTGTCTTGCATTTTTTATTATTTATTATTATTTATTGCGGTTCAAGTACATTTTTTACAATGACTATGACCTAACAATATACATTATATAATCATATAACAAAAATCATTACTCCAAAATTTTACCCGTGGCCTCGGCAATTCTTAATTTCATCTCACTTTGTATGAGTTCATATTGTTTTTCTAGCATTTGATCGGTTATTGTTGCTACAATGTCAGTTATTTCACCTTTAGTGACTAGAGAACTGAATACCTCTTTTATGCCGGCCAGGTCACCATGGATGCTGGGTAGTTGAGAGTAAAGGTCCGCCCCCTCCATGCTCTCTTCTGCCACGTCGGAGTGACTCCATTTTATCTTTTTTGATGGCTTTTCAGCAGACGCTTTTTTCTGATTCTTGTATTGGTCGATTGTTGATTGAGTTGATTTTTCCTGTCACCTGGCATTTTAATCAAAGTCTACACAGACAGACACAAAACTGACATTAGCAAGGAGCTACGAGCAGCTTACGTTGTGCCGCCATCTTGACCCGTATCCAACGTTTCAAGTTTTGGTCGTTTATAATATGCGTAGCCTTGCCTGAGCCAATAGATTTATCTGCCTTTTATATATATATTATTTTCAGAACCACGACATGCGCATAGTAAGGTAGTAAAGATAATGACTTACACTTTCACTAATTGCAGATGATAATTATAACGGAATCAAACGAGTATATAGATAGGGAGTTACTGAGTGTAAGATAAACTTCTTTAAGAGTCAACGAGTGTAGAAATTGTTTTTGTAGTAGGAAAAGATGGAACATGTCAAAGCCACATAAAGTTCGATTTGATTGGTGAATTTCTCTATAGATTTGCACGTTTCCGACACGTGTTAAACACATGCAAACTAAGGATGGACATGGCCTAAGCATGAGTAGCTCAAATCATATTTCAAATATTCTAAATTGAAAACAAGTCTCTTAGAGATTACCTAATAAGGAATTGTTGCATGGTGGTTTGCAACATGAGAATGGAAAAGTCCTTGTTACCACACAAATACATGAAAAGAAAACAAGTAAATGCTTGATCAGTACGGAGAAACAGAGTATAAATAATTTTGAATTTGTATGAAGATAAAATCGGCGAATAAACGTTCGAAAGCTCTGGTTGTCGTTCTTCATCACTTATATCAAAAATATGAACAATTGAATAAAAAATGACAATAGTATCTTGGTAAACATAAAATGGTGGATACTGGAACTCAATTATGAACGATGGGCTTCAGTTACAGCAACAAAATCATATTTAAGAGGCCTGTTAAACGTATACAAGAAGTTTTTTAATGCATATTCTTTTGAAATTATGAAAAATGTTTTGAGAGCATGAAATTATTTGCGCATTGCTTTTTTAATTAACTGTTTTGTAGATGACTTCTTCGTAAAAGGTATAATTAATTAACCTAATTAAGACATTTTCACATGAAACATTTAACCATTGTAAAAATATGGTTCATATGAATATAATTCATCAGTCGTTAAAACTTAAAAGTATATTCTATAATGTTTTTTTTAAACAGTTATTTCAAGAAAAATGGAATTTAAAAAAATGCAAAGTCGGGCAACGATTAAAACAACCACCGTTACAGCTTGACAGTGACCTTATTGACAGTACAGCTGTCAGAAATCCAAGACTGGCATGACTTGATTCCTTTGTTTATGGTTAATTTACTGGTATTGTTGTTTTGATACAATACGTATGATAGATATGATGCATTGAAACGTCTCTCCCAAAACAAATTAAAATGGTATCCATTTGAAGTGCACAGTGCAAACTTGGTAAATTTACAGAAGTGTATTATGTTTTCGTAATTTCAGATTAATCTAAACCGATGGATATGTGCCGGGGTTTGTGCAGTATGACCGCCATTTTGTTAGTTTTAACACCCCACGTCACATCCTCTGATACCAATAACATGAGAATTGCGACGTCAGCAAAGCTCTTTATCGGAAATGGATCGGCCTCCCAGAGACATAACACCACCGAGACCACGCCTGTTACAGAGACCACGCCCACAACCACCGAGGAGCTCACTCGTGAACAAGTGATTTTAATCATTGCCCTGCAGATCTCCTTGACATGTTTCTTCTTTGTGGGACTGCTTGTGTGTTGCTGTCTATGTTATTGTTGCGGGGAATACGACGACTGCGAGGAAGGTCGAGAGGGATGTAGAGATCGGTTTTCTGATTGTTGCGAAAACTGTTTCTCGGTAATTTTTTTCTGTTCATTGCTTTTTTTCTATCCATTATTGTCTTCACCTGCAGTCGTGGTTTCCAATTAAGATTACAAAAACATTCTACTTTCAAATACTTACATCAGTTATTTTTGTTGTAAAGAAAAATCAATGATATTTAAATGATGCCAAAAAGTGCAAATTATATTGAATATCATAAGTATATGGTTAATGAGTAAAATGAATAAATGAATAAGTGAAGCAATGCAGATTAACTATCCAAAGAAAGAAATATATTGAAATGCTGTAAATATTCTAATATTTTTCTTCAATTTGGACCAAATATTTCATCAACTAAAGCATATCAACAATGTCAAATGTCCAGTCTGTGTGTGTGCACATTTAATAGTAGAAAATTACTGAACCAATCAAATAAGCAGCTACATTGGTCATCAAAATAATTGAACCACATAAATAATATGTGGGTAGGTCCAAAATATCGCTTAAAAGGTTGACATATGACTTGAATATGGAATGTATTTGCTTCACTGGCGAGATCACATGTATGTAAAGTTACGGAAACACGATTTTAATGCTTATTTTCAATTATCAGTCAAGAAAATACGATATATATACATGTATATACAGNATAATTCAGAGGTGCGTATGCAAATCAGATTCCGAAGTCACAACCACGGTTGCAAAAACTGAAACGTAGACCTGGTCTTCTTTTATCTATTCATCTGCCAGATGGACGAAAGTTACCTGTGGATAAAGTCCGAGTTATAACGACCAAAGTCAGTAAACTTGAACGAGAATGTTTATCGAGGTCTTACCCCGGGGGCTTCGGATAGTCTTGACGAAGACATAACTTTCACGGATTGTGGCAGTTGCTTCGGAACAGACCAAGTGTTCACGGTCACCTATGCCTCACATAGTGTTCTCGTTCAATTTGCCGATGACAGCCCTGCAGAAAAATCCTGCGACCCGTTTCTTACCGTTGGAGAATTTGTATTCATCAATCAATGCATATCATACATATAATACTGAATGCTTATTTTCCTTTCAGAGGTGCGTATGCAAATGCGATGCCGAAGCCACACTCATGGTTGCATGTGTTCAATCAGAACCAGTTTATGTTATATCTGTTCATCTGCCAGACGGACAGAGTGTGCGCATGTCCGTAAAGGGCACGGATAAAGTACGAGTTATAAAGACCAAAGTCAATAACATCGTAAATTTGCCCCTTTGTTACTTGAATGTATATCATGGTCTTATCCCGAGTGAGTCGGACAGTCTTGACGAAGACAGAACTTTCATGGATTATGGCATTTACTTTGGAACAGACAGCGTGTTCACGGTCACGTATGGCTTGCATAAAATTCTCGTTCAATTTGCCGATGACAGCCACGAAGAACAGTTTTGGAATCCCCTACTTACCGTCGAAGATTTAGTGAATATGATTTATCTTAAATTACAAGCAGCACATAAGGATATGATTCTAATCAAAGCCCAGCGAAAAGGAAGAGATACACTCCGGACATTGGTCGAATCCGACAAGAAGACTCCTCTGTATCGTCTACATAAAATCAAGGTGTCTGTTTCATTCCAAGTGGTGTTAAAGATTATAGGACAGAACACCCAAAAATCGGCTAAAGTATTTCCAACGGATACAGTGGACGCACTGGCGAAGAATTTTGTGAGGGCAGTTATTTTCATTTACGAAGGGACACAACTCGGAAGCGACAAAAAGTTGAAGGATTATGGTCTCCAAGAAGGGTCGGTTGTGACTCTTGACTGGTCAGTAAAGGTTTATGTAACACGTGGCGGTCAAATCTATAAATACTCTTTGTTGGCAAGCAAGGTCGTCGGCACACTTAAGCAGATTCTGGCGGTGGATACCGACATTCATCTATTTGAACAACACCTTAGTTTCCATGGTAACGTTCTTAGTGACGATAAGATGTTTGCCGAATACCTGACCTCCAAAATGGAAGGGAAAATGGTCATCATTCTTACCAGTCAGCCCTGGAGAGTACCAGTGCTGCTCCCTACCGGTACTTTGATAGACTATCAAGTTTCACCAAATAACAATGTGGCGTTTTTGAAAAAACAAATAGAGGCAGACGCAGACATTCCTGTTTCACGCCAGATCCTACAAATTGGTCAAAACGATTTAGCCGATGATGGACTGCTCTGTGATTCTATAGTAACGTCCAGTAGTGTAATCTATCTGAAGGAACAGATTGCCCTAAAGTATTCAGCAAACTGGACACCTGTCAGTGCCAGATGGAGGTCTTTATTTGAAGAACTTCTGCAGGTCAGCGACGGGAACTTGAAGGAAGTGAACAACGTATGTTTCAGCACAAAGATCGACAGGTTTAAAATTGGATCGTAAGTATAGTGAGGTGTGCTTTATTTATTCAGTTTTATATAATTTTTCAGTTTGATAATGGGATCAATTTAAAAACTGTCATTCTCCAAATCGGGTTCTGGTACCCTAGGTTCTAGATTTCAGTTTTGCCAGCTGGATCTTGATTTCGTATATAACCCATATCAGGAAAACTGTTAAGCTGTTCCATTAAAACGTTTGAATAGTTAGCAAGGTAGCTTCACAGTGACCCTGACACTGAGGGCAGGTTCTAGTGGTGTTTTTTTAAATAGTTTTTGTTATGTTTATAGACGCTTTCCCATTGACTTGAACATGAAAAATGAATGAAATTGCAATGAAATACTTAGCTAAAGTTTGTGTGTTGTGTGCTTTAGTTTGTCATATAGCTAATGTTGTCTGTCATAGTAATTTTATTACTGACTTACTAGTATAAATAGTCAAGGTCAAATTTCTGCCACACGTTTTTCATTTATTCTTTTAACCGGGGCAAGAGTTATCGATCGTAGTTAAAGTTTCAGATTACTCAAATTAGATTACTATATTTTCTTCAGCGGCAACAAAACTGAGGTGCTTCTGGGTATTCGGCATGATGGCAGAGAGGTCGCCGTAAAAAGATTCCCAAGGTCCATGTCACAGAACTTTAAGAACGAGAAAGGCTTGTTAACTACATTGGATTCCCCAAATATCATCCGGTATCTTGATATTGCCATGGATGACGAGTTTCTGTACTTGATTCTTGAGCTCGGGGAGTTTACTCTCAATGAATTTATATCTACAGATGAGTACAAACAAAACCAGGGCAGCATCTCCCGAGATCTCGTAGGGCATATCTTAGAGAGCCTCAGAACCCTACACACTGGGCACAACGTGATTCATATGGATATCAAGGTAGACACCCTTCAGTGAATTTTGGTATGCTGGGGGTATTTATTTTTGCTCCTGTCAACAGTTCATCGCAATAATATCATTTTGGCCTTTACCAAATATTATTCTTAAAACGTTGACACTCATTCTTTACTTGCAAATGAAACTTGTGTGCGAAATTTTTTATGTTAGTGACTGATGGTTAGTATGCAGAAAAGTATAAATCCGTCTTATAATAATGGATTATACAAATGTAGTACATTAAGTAATACCCACCAATTCCAGCCCCACAACGTTCTTATAGATATCAGCAATCGAGCAAAGTTATCAGATTTTGGCATTAGTGTGGTCCTCCCGGATAACCAGAGTACTTTCTACACTACTGCTAAAGGTATATTACAATTTCTCTACGCTCATTTGTATATCTATCCGTCTGTCTGTCTGTCTGTCTGTCTGTCTGCCTAATGATATCAAAATTTTGGCCACATGGTTATTTACAAGGATATAGTAGAGGTACTATAAAAAGCTCCAATTTAAATTATATTTATATTTAGTTTTATATAACTCATTGCCAATTTAAAGCTTTTTAAAAGGCCTTGATGGAACATGTATTTAATTCATTATTCCCTTACTGTCGTTGTTATATATCTGGTGCATCTTCAGGAACATACCATTGGGTGGCAAAGGAGATATTGGATAGCGCCACTGGGAAAGCCAAATACAAGAAAAATGCCGATATTCAGGTAAAATTACAGTTAACTACATAAACTTGTCAAAAACTATCTCAATGATGATGTCATGGACACGCGTACACGTGTATTATTGACGAAGATTTATAAAGAGTCATCAGCATGATATTTTTAATTTCCTTTTGATAAATACGTAATCGGAAATACATGTATGTGATTAATATCACTATTTTGTACCGGGGTATAGCTTTGTCGAGCCGTACATCAATGATTATATATAACTTAGGTATAATGTATGTGCGTTAAGTTTTGATTAAAAAAAAGCGTTTATTATTCTGTTGCCCTTGCAGGTGGCCGGGATGTTAGTCTACTACACACTAACAGGTGGCATACACCCATTTATGCCCAGTGGCGAGGCCGACGTGTTTCTGTGTAACAAGAAGGTGCAAGATGGAAAACATGACCTTTCAGCCTTGGACGACATCGTTGGAAAACATTTAGTGGCCTGGATGCTGCAGCCAGACCCTGAGCTGAGGCCGACCATTGAGGAAGCACTGGCGTAAGTTATCTTTATCTTTTATCTTTGTTTCCTCTTTCCCCTTCTTAAAAAGATTTCGTTGGCAAAAACTGAATTTGAAGCAACTAAAGCTACTTACGCACTACGAAATTAAAAGGCACGCACTTTCCATTGTTGGTTAGATGTGTGTAATGTTGTCCGAAAACATGAAAGTACTAATTCAGAGAAGAATTTCATCAGCTGTGTTAAGTTATAAGAATGATCTGATTTTTTTATTCAGTCAACAGCTAATACTGAGACATCGAAATATTGGAGGTAAAACCTATCTCAATATTAGCTGTTGACTGAAGAAAAAAAATCACATCATACTTATGAAAGTACTAAACACATACTGTCAAGTATATATATATTTATAAAATGTGTAAATGCGCTAATAAAAATTAAGGTGCAGGAGGTTACACATGTAAGTGTACAGTAAATAAGGATATACCTCTTATTAACAGGCACCCGTTCTTTTGGAATGTGGATATGAGGTATCGTTTTCTTGGTGCGTTGGGGGACGAGAAAGAAGTGAAAGAAAGGTACACTTAAAGCAGAGAGATATTCCTAATTTTTACACGTTAAATGAAAAAATAAGTTGAGACGTCAGGATGTGGAAATGCAACGTCAGCAGTATTTTACTTTCTGTTACATATATCTTATGTCCTTTACTTTCCAGATTGTGTTATGTTTTATTCATGGACTTTAATATAAAGGTTTCTTAAATTGTCTCATAGCTTTTTTAAAAGATGGCTCTATTAAAAAAATATTTGGTAGTCTTCTGCGATTAATCCTTTTAAGTAAACATACATGCATTAAAGAAAAAAGAGAATGCAATATCAGCAGTATAGTTAATGCGAGCAGTTTAATAATACTATATTACGTTAACTATAAGAACAACCGACTTTTATTGTGATATTTAATTTTGGATTTATTTCAGTTGGAAACAGCAGCCACATTCCGTAGCGTTGACACTGGACAGGTTGACGGTATCCGTGTTTAACACAGTACCGCACTGGGTAGGGTTTGTTGGATGTTAATTATCATCAATTTTGCTTTTTTGTGTATTAAAATGTGTATTATTTCATTGGGTTACTGGCGTACATTGAATATAAAGACTACATAAGGAAATTCAGAGTGGTGGAAGAGAGGGGGAGGATAAAAGTTTATGGAGGCGACTCTTTTTCCTAGTACCAATATCATTGCCTTCCAAAAACTGAATAAAATGACACAAATCCCATTTGCTCCGTACTTTAAAATTGTGTATAATTTTTCATCATGCACTGGGCATTATGATGAAATGAAATAAGATCTGATGTCAAAATTAGGGCATTTTTGTATAAGGCATCCCTTTCCCCTACATCATTGTACAAATTGTTCCTGTCACATAATGAATCACCGTTCATTTCATCTCCCATCTTTGATTAATTGAGGACGCAAATTGCCTACAGCGCATGTGCATTATAGTATGCACAGAACCTCTGGAATTTTACTCATAGGCAAAATCCGTAATTTCAACTTTCTAATAACATTTTTTCGATTAAATAATTTTTAAAGAACAATTGCAGTGTGAGTGTGACCTTTTGTTATGCAGAGATCGGTACATATCTAATATGTAGAACATAAATATAGTCATAAATAATAATGTATAGAAAATAAAATTTTATCGGTTCGTCTCTTCAGGAGCGATTTATTTTTACCACCACAATACGAGGGGATATGGATTTCTATTTTAACATCTGTGTACTGTACTAACGAGATAAATATAGCGAGTTTTATAACGACGTTTTTCAGAAGGACTTGCTCGATCAAGCTGTTTATAACGGAGTTGCAAAACCAAGGAAAAATGGCTACAGGTCTACTATATGTGAACTTCTTCGATTTATGCGAAATGTGGACGTCCATCTCAAAGATCAGTAAGAAAGATATATATTCTTTTTGCAAATATTAGCATCACCTTCAGTTTGTACCATATATATATATATATATATATATATATATATATATATATATATATATATATATATATATATACACTCATGCAAATTTGGGAAATTTATGAATGCGGTTGTTTTTTGCTCAACATACCGGTCATCTTAGTCTGATAAGGATGAGTGCCCACTTTTGTACATGAAAAATAAATTGTAAATGAATGGGAAAAAATTGATGCCAAATTAAAGTTGGGGTCTTACACTTTTATGATCCACTTAAAAAAAATATTTTATTGAATTTGAAATATAAAAAAATTAATGTCAAAATGACCTTGTCAAATATTCATGAAAATGTGTGTTTTAGGGGGGGGGGTCTGAATTGCAATGCTACAAATCTTTAGTTATAGTAAGGTGACAACTGTGAAATTTTGTAATTCGGTACAGAAGGTGCCCATGTAAAGCAACATGTGGCCAATCATTGGTTGTGATCAATATTTTGATTGCTTTATTTATACTTGTAGTGCTAATTGAAAGAAGAATCTTACAGTGACTTGAGGATAAAATATGTTCATTTTTTATATGAGCCCCTGCCTCAGACAAGCTAATTATTCACGGTTGAAAAGACATGAATATAAGGTGAGATAAATGTGAAAATCAGCTTGTCTGAGGGTTGGGCTCGATATGTACTCAAACTAAATAGGGACATTTTCAATCCGTATGCTAGCAGGCGGCCATGTTTATTCCTGCCATGAGGTAGCTGCTACATGCTTACATAGGATGGCTAGGCAGATACAGTGAAACTTTTTTTACAAAAGAACAACCCAAAATAAAATGTAGGTCTATGAAAGGAAAATAGGGGTTAGAGTCAGTAAAATATTTTCAATTACAACCAAAAAAAAAAAAAAAAGAAAAGTCATTTTCATATATGTAATGCATGCTATCATCAAAAAAAAAAAAAAGAAGGAAATATGGATAGGAAATAGAATCCAAATACAGTAAGTATATCTTACTTTCATTCTTATTTCTTAGGATAAAGAAAGATTAAATGTAAAATTTGCTTCAGATATTCAAAGTTATATTTATTATCATAATAGCAGATGAAACAAGTTTTTCTAGTAACAAGACTTTTATACAGTTAAGTGAAATCAGTGATGGCTTAATTCTGTGATAAAATACTGTAATATACCACCCCTCCCTCTCTTCTCTAGGATTAAAAAAATAATAATTACTTGCCCATTTACTTGTGCCACACCAGAATTATTTAACATATAACTCTATTTTACATCACAAGACAAGTTTCATTAGAAAAAAAATCGTTTATGTAATATAAATGCTGAAACAAGTTGCTCTGATTCATTACAATGCATACAACAGGTAAATCATCCGGCTACCCCCCCCCCACATATAACTCATTAAAATACTAAGTTACGATGCCTCAAACCAAATAATATTTTTTCATACAACAAATATATGCATAATCTTTATAATAGCAAATTATTTTTAAATTTTGACGATGGGCACTTTGCCAATGGTTATTCGCACTCATCCTTTATGGTTACAATTGGGGACAAATGTAACATACGATTAAACGAACAGAGATGTTTATATTAGCATACCAAAGTTTTTAGAGAGGCACCCCGCACGAAAACACAGTAGATGCTCCAGCGCAGTAGACTACTGCAATCATACTGCAAATATGCCTCAAATCTGCTTCGCATTGGGAGCTAATTAGCATATTTGAAACATACTTCTATCATGCTGCTAATCTACTGCATTAATGCTCCTCCTCTGTACAACCCTATGTAATTTTTGAAGTAGAATTGCAGTAGGGTATACTGCATTTCTACTGCAAATATGCTCCACACCACTACTGCGTTAATGCTTCTTTGCTACTTCGATACTACTGCATTTTTGTGCGGGACATGTCTTGTTCAGAAAATTATATTTACCAAATAATAAACATTTGTAGTTTATGATTAGGTTCTCTTAAATTTTACAAACCAATTTTCAAAGAGAAAGATACACAAGAAGGAGAGTTGCATGTTCCAATAAAATAACTCTTTTGTCCATGGACATATTTCACGCATTTGATAAAATTTTATTATAAAGTTGTGACAGAAGAGTAATTTTATTACTTATGTGTTCCAAAATGTTGAACAGTATTTTAAATAAAAATGGTGATCTTAAACATTTAATGGATATTTTTTTCAGGCCGCCCGCTATACAAGCCAATGTTGGTAATCCCATGACGTACTTCACCGCCAGGCTGCCTTTTGACGAGCTGTTCCTGAAGGTTTACAAAACCGTGAAAGACACCCGATCTTCTGCTGATGACTGGACGGTTAGAGGGTCACTGAAGGAATATTTTAAAGCATAATGTTAATTAAATGAGGTTGTCATAACGGAATAAGCGACGCAATAAAGTGTTTCAGTAGCCAACTGGTTTAAATCTTTTATTCAAGATTGACCTCATAAGAGACTTAAGGGTAAGATTTCGCCCTTGTAAAAATTTGGAAAAAAATTGGTTTTACACTGGAAATTGAATGATAGTTATTTCTGTGAAGTTATTATATTCAGCCACACGTAGATTGCTGGCGGGCAGAGGATTACGGGACACAGCTGTACCATATGTTTGTAGCTTCTACAGTAGAGCGGACACAATTATAAATAGGTGTTAGAAAATATTCTTTATTGTCAAAACAAAATATATTTTAGTTTTTATAGTTAGAAAATCAACAAAAGGTTTTATTGTGAATGAAACATTGATTGCAACATTCATTTTTCACTTTTTTTTCTTACATGTATCTTCTTTTATCAAAATGACAAATGTCAACATGAACGTATTTTTACTCCAGATTTTATCAAAAGTAATAAGTACTATGTATAAAATTTTCACGCGGTTTTGCCTATATATACTGTACATGTACGTTTGATACATGTATGTTTGAATTGCTTACACCCATAATGGTTAGTGCGCATGTAACTTTGCGGCATGGTGTTGTCTGCAAAATACATTTAGAAATCTTGCTTCATTTAATTTCATGCTTAAACGATCCTTCCAATGTAAAATATTTTTCTGGTGGATTTTTGGCTTAATTGAATTTAGCTCCACCAACTCATGCTATAATGGACCAGTCAGGTCTCATATATATCTTTTAATTACTAGTTTCTCAAGCAAATTTGATTTTCATCTACGAGATTTATATATACTTGCTGCTAATGATTTTATTTTCTATTCTACTGCTATTAAATCAAACTTATTGGTCATATAGTAAAAGGGTTTATGTGAGATGATGTTTACAACAACTTAGTAAGGTCAGGGTAGTGATCAAAAAAATTGTAAGGTACCACATTTCGTTTGAAAAATAAGTAAGATTATTTAATTTCTTAAGAAATTTAAAAAAATCGTGCATTTAAAAAATCACTTAGTATAACACAAATTACCAAAAATATCAGTTTGACGTAGTCAAACGTTGATTTATGGCGACGGTCTAACTCTTACAACTTTACTTGAGACCTCGAATTTTATGCTGCATGTTTTGACCAGGCTTAGCCTTGGATTCAGTGCTTGATAATTAGTAAGTCTCGTCCCCACAAATTAAACTGTGCACAATATTTGTTTGGAAATTCCATATTAAATATAGATTTTTGCAGGAATACGCATTACGTAAAAATCATTACTCAACAATCATTACCACTAAAGTACTTGACTTCGTTTATCACAGGGACCTTCAATAAATGATGCCGTCATCAGTCGAATTTGGAACATCATACTTGTATTTGTTCTTTTCTTTTATTGCTGCGTTATGTTATTAAAGCCGGTTTAGATCAAGGATACAAAGCTGTTTTTGTAAGAATTCATCAGCATGAGTGTGCACAGGCATGTTAGCAGAGCAAAGTATACTCGACGTATAAGCTAATTACATTACTCTACCTGTGATGTTTATACCTGATGAGAATTCGCTCGTTATCATATTACTTAAAGTAAGTTCAAATAAGGCAGAGCGGTTAACGCTTTAGATTTAATGTTTATATATCCGAAACAGACAGGGATTTTGCTAATTTTCATTAAAATGTTAATCAAAATATTAAAACATCGTGTGCTTAGAGGTTAGTGTACACTGTATATTGAGTACTAATAAATGTACATTTGATCTATATTTTCTGTTTTCTTGGGTATTTATACACTACACTTTACAATGCTATAGCATGACTGAGCAGACGAAGACTACAATCTTTAAACACCATTTACAGCAGAAAATGTTGTAATTTTCCTCAGGGAACGTTTTGATTTTCAAAGGTGAATCCAAAAAGCTGCTGTGTCTTGAACTAAAGAGGTAAATATTGCTACATATAACAGTAATAATAACACATTAATTAGTGTTTCATTTGAGCAAGGAAAACACTCTAATTTTCAAAGAAGAACAGATATTGCACTGTTTAACTTTAATTTAATAAAAATCTTTTTTTTTACACTAAAGAGAAAAATACTTCTACAATATATCGCGTTGATGTTTCATTTGAACAAGGAAAAAAACAATGATTTTTAAAGATGAAAAGAAAAATGCTGCACTATTTAGCTTTAAAGGAAACATACTGCTTTTTTAACTTAAAGGAGAAAAAATGATGCTCCAAATATGTTAATATGAACGTTTTTTTTTTGTTCTAGAGTTTATTTCAAGAGAAAATTACTTTTAAAATTTTACATGCAAATATGTATGATTACCTTCCTACACGAGGCCAGTACGAAAACACACTGTTAACAGCAGGTCATATACAGCGACATCTGCAAAGGACTAGGGATCACGTGCGTTTGCAGCCAAAGCACTGGAATCACGTCGTTTTCATGATGAAGTTTTAAGAATTGACGGTCGAATCCGTGTACGCCAGCATGTACAAGAGGCATAGAACGATGCCAGTGTACTGCGTAGGGTGCAAGCAGGGGGTGGTAACGTCTCTGTTTGGGGAGCATTTTGTGTCGGTGCCAAGAGAGAGGTTGCTTTTTTCTAGAAGGCAACCTCAACCAGGATTCATACAGAGGCATTCTACAGCAAACAATGCTTCCCTATGCATGAGCAAGGGACAAGTTCGTGTACCAATCCCTATATCGAGCTCGCAGAGTCACTGCTTTTCTTCAAAACCAAGGGGGTCCAGCAATTGACCTGCCTTGCTAACTCCCTAGAAATGAACCCATTGTGAAAAAAGTTGGCGTAAGTCACTCGCATATTTAATAGCTACGACCACCAGCCGGTAAATCGGGATGAAGTCCGACACTCAATTACCAATGCGTGGAATGATATCCCCACCCATACTCTGAGAAACTTGTCAGTGGGAATGCAACGAAGGATAAGGGCGCTGCAAGCGGCAGCTTGAGGTCATGTCCGACTTTGAATACTTTCCATGATTAACAGTAATGAGCTCTTTGTATGTGTAGCATATCACTGTCCGGAGGCTGTCATTTTCTACAATATCTTAGCTTAAATTTCATATTGTCAACACACTGTTGATATGGTTTTCTTTCTTTGGATGACATCTGACTGGATATTTGTATAACTCAATGACATATATTTTTTTGATTAATAAAGCCAAACAAAATTAATCTGCACTAAAAATGATAAGAAATATTCCACTGTAGTTGAGGGCGAGGCTCCTTTTATTTATTTATGTGTTATCTGTTTTTGTCAGCTATGTAGGTCGACGTAAACAAAGTAATCCTGTTAAGCTAGATTGCAGTGCCTTGGCTTCTTTTCCGGCTTTTAAATCATTAAGGTAAACAAAGATGACAAGGTAAGCAGCGGCCAGGAAGTTATTCGAGGTGAATCTGTCATCATGAGTTTTCAACCGACGCACTTCATTTGATGTGAAACCGAGTGGTACGCGTCCATTTCGATATATCAGGCTGGAAGAATCAAACTTCCATGTGTAAGGTATAGTCATATTATCCTGACACACCAGATAAAAAATAATCTTAACGTCAAGGTGAACAGAAATTTGAGCACATGATACGTACAACATCAGGAAGGACACAAAATCAGGTGACCTCATTCGTTTTGGGAAATAAGTGTTTGTTTAAGTCGCACAGTCGAGTTTCAGAGAATGGTGGTAACTATGATTCAGCTACTGAACATTTTGATTTCAAGAGAGGACCAGAAATCGAAGGTGAAATCGACCCCCTCTAAATCCGCCACTGGTCCAGACGATAGCCCACGCATTCAGATCAAACTCTTAACCTTGAATTAGACCTAATGTAGTTAAGACATAATGTAGGTCATCATCGGTAGTACCTACAACTACCGTGTATCAGCAATCTGCCTGTAATATCGACATGACGCAATGTTTATACTTTTAATATTTAACCCAAATAACAGTCTAATTCCCGTTATGTGTACATTTTAATTTGTATATCAATGGCTAACTTAACTATTATCTTAGATGGCATTCTGTCCTACAATAGCAAGTTTATACAGTATGATGAAATTTATCAAAACCACCCTCCTGAAACTAATTAAAACCAAAATCATACCCATTAGTTTTGCAAAAGGACAACCGTGGTAAATTTTCTCACACATGTGTGCATTTGTCTTTATCTTTCAGATCGGTCTCAGCCAATGGATACATACGTTGTTTTGTGCACTGTTACCGCCATACTGATAGTTTTAACACCTCACGTCACTTCCTCTTATACCAATAACACGAGTATCTCAGTGTTCTCTACTGGAAATGGATCGGTCTCCCAGAGACATAACAGCGGCAACGCCACTGAGTCCGCCCCTACTGCTACAAGATCTGCGCCAGTTTCCAGCATAAACAAGCCGGACATGGCCAACAACAACTACAACGTGGCTATCGCCTCCCAGAGAACGGTTACTTCTACCGCGACCTTGCCCACAACTACCGGTGCTGAAGGTATTTGTACTGCGATGAATGGCTTTACCTGCTCTGTTGCTGTGTTCGTTGCAGTGTTGGTTACTGTAGGCCTACTGTGTTGCTTATGTAACAGAGTGAGTAAAAGATGTAAATTTTGTGTTAAACGTTGTAAAACTCTGCTTTTCAGTAAGTTTATTTCCTGATTTTTTTATTTATTTATTTATTTTTTTTTTTTGGGGGGGGGGTCTACAGTGGTCGGAATAATTTTGTTTCCGTTGTGCACCGGTATAACAACGTTCGAAATGTTTTAATCCCTATCTTGTGAATAGAAGGGGGCGGACAAACAATGGAGGGCCGTTTAAATCCCTTCAAAATTCNCAACTGGAGTCAGACAATACTGGCCTCTAGGCCTACAGTGGTTAAGTACATTTGTACATGTATATGATGCTGATATTTTTTTTCAATAGTGTCAGCAGGTGGGAAGACCCAGTCAAGTGTTTTGTTGTCAGAGATAGAGCCAGTTACTTCTGGTTACTCTTCATCCTTTTAAATTCTAAATATACAATATCTTGACAGATTGACAGCAGCTTGGTGTGAGTTTCTTCTGGCAAAGAGAGATTATCTAGGATAAGATATTGCCCATGTAAAATGGTGAACCTGCATTCAGTGGTCACAAATATGGTTTTTACATATGAATTTCATGTCATTTATCTTCGGGAAACTTTATTTACAACTGCACGTAGACCGTTGAGGCTGCAGAGAGGTACGCGATAGATTGACCTCACAGCTGTTTAAGTGTGGGCTGTGATATGTGTTTGCAGTTTTAAAGCTTCTGTAGTAGCAAAAAAGATGCTAGAAAAATAATTTTTTATTGCTAAAACAAAAAAAAAAATGAATCGGCAAAATATCTTTATATCTTGAATGAAACAATATTTTTGAAACAGCAATTACAACATTCTTTATTACTATGCTCTTATGTTCTTAAGTATTTGCTTTCGTTTTTGGTGCACAGATGTAGTATGATTAAGTCATTTAAGTGCTCTAGAATGATAAACCGATCAAGGAGACAACCGAATTTATCTGAAAGTGGATCGCTCACCGACTAGGAACCGTGTTTCGTGTTCGGACTGCTAAATACTGGAATTATTATTATTTTTGTATATTTCATTTCCTTATAATCAAGTTATTAACATGGTGATATTTTTATCCGATTTAAATCGAGAAATTCGTTAAAATTTAGGATGCAGCGAAAATTGCGTTGTAGGACGGGAATATAATTTTTGAATTTTTCTCTGATGGATCTTAGGGTCGATTGTGGCCTTTTTGCTTGATTATATAGCTTGATATAGCTTTTTTGGGCCTGCAATGAAGACCCACTTCAATTGTCCCCAAATGACAGACTTTCAAGAGACCTAAACCTACGGCTGATCTATTTTTATTGCTTATCAATGACCCAGACAAAACTGTTCAATCCCACTATACTTAATATTTACTTAACCCCACTATAATGCATCATGTAGATGTACAAAAAAACGTGCCTAACATGGAAATTATCCTCTTCTCCCATCTCGTAGTATAACAGACCAGTTAGCGTTACAGATTAATTTGTTTAAAAGAAAGTTATGACAAAAATAACACTTGCCCCGATATCTCAGTTATGCTTGCTTATATGATTGTATAAGCACCGACTAGTTCTCCACACGATGAATTTTTCTCATGTGAGCCTGCATGAGCCTCATTTATTTATTTATGTGTTAACTTGTCTATTTCTTATCATTGTTTTTTGATAGCGTCGGCATTCATGTACATGTAGTTCAGTCTTTCTGCATACACTGGAGTACGCTTGTGGTGATCTTAATTATCCTGCACATAATAATAAGTCAACAGGGTAAGTCAAGTTTGTTAGGCAGTTACCAAGTAGGGCCTACGTATTCGAGGTGAATATTCGACGCCATTCATTTGATGTAAAATCGAGAGGTACTGTACTTGTAGCACTGGTACACGCCCACTGCTGTTAGAATAATGTTTTGTGAAATTAAGTATTTATATTATAATAATTTCCATGTGTAAGGTATAGTTGTATAAGCTAGGTGAATAGTAGATTTAACATCAAAGAGAACAAATGTTGCATATTTCATAAATGAGACATACAAAGGAGCAAACAGAATAAACACTAAACCACTACGTGACCCATATCTTTCACGTACTCCTTCACAGAAGGAGTTAACGTATTGATTATTTTATTTGATTGGGTTTGCTGCTGTGTATACACTGTAAAAATGTTTACTAATCTATGGCTGTGTGGTTGATAATTTCGCCTTAATTTTGGAAAGACAGGCCTCAAAGTTGCAATTTTTTCATCATAGATAGGGGAGGTTTAATTTCTAACTCATCATTAATGAACTTCCGATATTTGGTGATTTTCATATTGACAATTTACAAACATATTCAAATAAACAACACCTGCCAAAATGTGAATGATACAGTAAATCCTTCTGGTCACCAGGTCTTAATTGTTTTATAAAATCTACTACACTCACTTGAAACTGTACATTACAGAGCTTTCGGTCACTCAGTGACCTTCCTCGGTGTGACTTTGAAAATGAGCACTATTCTCCAATGTCTCAGAGATAGTGCTGCCCCATATATGTGTGCATATTCGTGTCTCCTTTCTGTTCAGACGATAACCTACGCATACTGATCACGCAATATCTGGACCTACTCACAATACGCCCTTAATCAGACCTAACGTAGGCCAACATTGGCAGTGCAACTGTGAGAAATATAACAATGGAATGACGTATATTTATAGATGACATTTTAGCATTAGCATACTCATACAGTATTATAAAATTTTGAAACTACAGACTTGACATTTAATATGGAGTATTTTTTTCCAAATCATTTTTTCTTCAGTCATTTTTCTATTTTGCTGACTGCTAAATGAAAATAAGGATTAAAATCGTGTTTTGATAACGTTTAATTATCACTTTGGTGGCGTTGTGACATCAGTTCATTAATCAAATTCGCCGTTGCCTATTCTAAGTCATACGACAACCATTAATAGCGATATTTTGGATCTCCAATTATAAACCGTAAAAGAGTTACACGCCCCACAAAGGACCTTCATGTGGCTGGTACCTGGGCTCGCAAGCGGTAAGGCATTCCTTGGGATAGGTTTTTAGAGTTTAATCTGGAATAACATTCCAGGCATTAATCAAACTTTGTCCAGTTTAGTTCACTTTAATTGTAGGACACGTAGGCCGTTGATTCGGCAAATAACGCCTACCCACATATTGTCTATGTGGTTCAAATATGGCTATTTTGATGACCAAGGTAGCTGCTCACTCCGTTGGTTCTGTAAGTTATTTGTGATTAAAAGAGCTCTGTGTGAACCAGCAATCTCATCCTGCAATCTAATATTATTACTAAGGTGTCCCCATTCAAATTATAGTCACGTGCTTCCCAGATTATTCCTAATGCTAATTGTGTGTGAATTTGGTGACATTTGATGGCGTCTTTTCAATTTTATAGACATTTCTTTACATCTGTAGAAGTCACAGTGAAACAGTCGATTTGAGGGGGTACCTCTTATAAATTTTACTAAATGGTATAAAATGTGTATATTTTCACCACAATTTTGTATTTTTTTAACCATTAACCATGTTAGACACGGTATCCGTAATGAAAAGCACTATTTCTAACAGTTCACAGCTGTGAGGTGATCATTTGTAAATAAAAGTACTTTGAAATGGGGGTGGACAACCTTTTTGACTAATGTTGTATTTTGACAACTTGAGCGGTAGAAGTGAAATCTGACCTCAGTAATAAAGGAAACCACGCAGTTTTATTGTTGTACCCAGAAACGATCACGGTCCCAAATTCATTAGAAAAAAAGGACGACGATGTTTTGCTGTTTACAGTGGGTTCCTCATAACAGAGATCGTCAGATATTCAAACCTGCTATTCAAACAATGCAGCAGTGCAACAGAAATGGTAGTCAATTAATTGGTAGCTACGCACCTGACTACACACTTGTGCATTCATATATCTTATATTAGATGGGAGTTAAATAAACGCATTTACCCAGGCGTACCCTTGAAACTGAAATATCCCATTTTAAATGTCAAGTCTGTAATTAAAACCAAATTATCCATTTGATACGCAAAAGGCAATCTTCGTAAATTTTCTCACCCCGTCGATCCTTCCATGTGGGCATTTTGTCTTCGTTTTTCAGATCAATCTCAGCCAATGGATACATGCGGGGTTTTGTGCAGTATTACCGCCATACTGATAATTTTAACACCCCATGCCACTTCCTCTTTTACCAATAACACGAATACCTCGGCGCCCTCTATCGGAAATGGATCGGTCTCCCAGAGACATAACAGCGACAACGCTACTGAGTCCGCTCCTGCTGCTACAAGATCTGCGCCAAATTCCATTTTAAACAAACCAGACACGGCCAACAACAACAACAACAACGTGGGTATCGCCTCCCAGAGAAGGGTTACTTCTACATGTACTGCGACCACGCCCACAACTGTCCAAAGTACTCCGCTGCCCGTTGGCTTTTTCTACACTGTTGTTGTGTTCGTTACACTGTTGCCTTGTGTAGCTCTACTTTGTTGCTGTCTAAACAGTGTGAGTATAAAAGATGTAAATTTTTCAAAACTCTGTTTTTCGGTAATATCTTTCTGAATTTTTCTTTTTGGTCTAGCATTTTCATATTTAAAACCGATTGTGGTATTTCAGTTAAAATACATGTATGTTTGACTTCGAAATGCTTATATGAACTTTTTTGATTTTAAAGGAAAGGTATTTGAAACGTGTCACACCAAGCCAAACTTATTACCATATAGTAAATCAATAGGTTAATTGAATAAGTAAATGTGTAAAGCGAATTCTATACTCCCCTAGCAAGAAATTGTCACCCCTAACGCAGGGCGTAAAATACATTATACAGAAAATGATGTCATGAGCCAATTTTTTTTTTTATCTAACTTCTAAAAGGATTTCTTTCGCAAAAATGTACTGATTGTAATACCAACGAAGAAGCTTACAATAGTAAAATTCAATGTCACATTTTGGTATTTTGAACAGTGTCCTCAGGATTGGAGGACCCATCTGACTCGTCTGTGCGTTTGGTTAAAAAGCTCTGTAACTTTTGTGCAATGAGGGCTTTTCACACACGGTGCAAAGATAGTATGAGGACATTTTTGTTTGCAGAATTATGCCTCAGTTATCCATTTCCGAGAAAAGTTTTCTGATATAGGGATTGAGCTATCGGGGTCAGGGTCTGGCTGGCATATAAAAAGCCTATTGTTGCGTTGGGTTTTACGTGGAGTAGCGTTATCAAACTGATGCATAAATGGGTGATCATGGCCACCAAATATATTATCGACATAATTTCTTTAGTTTCCTTTCCAGTATTTGGTGGCATGGGTCTGCACTAAGGTTCCCGTGACCACTGAGAGCTCGCCTTCACCATAGTAGCCAATACACCCAATGTACATGACGTATGTGGGGTGCGTCCTGTCGACCAGAGGCAGAACTTTTGAAAGATACTTCGTACCAACTGTTCTCCAAATCATTAAGCGTCCATAATCCTGATAACCTTTAACCTGTTGTCGTCTGAGAACAGTATCAATGCCCAGTTATTGTCTGGTGTCTATGCCAGAATTCTGGTATACCATCTGACTCGACGTAGACGGTTCCTGGCAGTAATCGCTGGTCTCCTAACTGAAACCCTGCCAAAACGACAATTGTGCAAACGTCTTCTGACGGTAAATTCAGAAAAATGGTTTGTTCATGTAAAAGTTTACTCAAGTTTTTAAATATCACGAAATGTTTTCTACGAGTAAGGCGTATTAGCAATCTCTCTTCTCTGGGTGTGGTTTCCTTTGGTCGGCCTTACCCAGGAAATCTTGCCTATGTTCCTGTTTGGTCATGATGTCTAACCCTACGCTGGTTCTCATGGAACAACTCAACCTTTTGGCTATTCGGCGGGTCAGAACTCTTACCTATGTCAACCCTTTGGTACAAAATGTATCCCTCTCACTTAGAAGCCTCGTATTAAAACTAATTTGTGTTGAAGTATTTTAATGCTTATGCTGGGTAGGTTAATGTTATACTACTCGCATCGCAAATGTACACGACGATCGGTTTCCTAGTTTTTATGTTATAGAAAAGTTAAAACTATGGGTGCCCTTGTAGCAGTACACGTAAACGTGGTGGGGTGACATTTTGTACGTAGGGGTATATATCTATGTTAGACGTCCAGTTGTAATTCATATTTTTCAATCTTATACGCCCACTGGAGATATTTTTCCAGTTATTTTACAATAATGGTTTAGAATGAACGAAAGAAAGAACGAGAGAGGAATTGTTTTAGTTGCAGTAAATATCTCTTGTCATTTTCTTTAATTTTGATCAGTATGTCTTAATCAACTAGGGCACATCATGCGAACATGTGATACCAAATGTAAATTTTCATTCCAGGAATTAGATCCCGAATCCACAAGCACGGTTGCACAAACGGTTGAAATGAGAAGAGGGTATCGTCTCATTGACATTGGATCAATGCCAGATGAAAATTGCTCACGAGAGGTTAAAAAACACGAGTCATGTTTGTCAAAAATTGAACCACGGTTTCTGTTCGCAAAGCCTTAAAGTAAGCAATTCTAAAACAAAGTCATCATTCTGTCTTTGATAACATTTCTACTCTAATCGTGTTGCAATAAAAATAAACTGTACGTTAAAGTAATACTTATGATTATATTTCTGGTGAAGTAAAAATTGTGTAAAATTATTTGGCCACCTAAATGGTAAAGGACTTTTTAAGGCTTGTGCTATTGTTACGATAGTTAATCTTGTGAAAATGTTCACCAGAAATTGTGTTATAACCACGAAGAGCCATGCGATCATTTCTCACATGATTACACTACTGAAGAAAATTCGCCAAGGGATGAAAAAGGACAATTTTGCTGAATATATCCTTTGTTATGAAATATACTTCTTTACAGAAGTATGAATATAACTGTATGACCAAATTTGTACTAATTTTATTTTACAGGGAGAGTAGAATGATGCCTTGTATTGAAAGCACATGACTTTATTTTCAGTCTACTTATTTACTTTTATTAAAGATATCAAAACTAAATAAAGCTTGCATATATATCATACATACACCTTGTTTTGTCTCTAGTAAATTTGTAATATACCTTACAGGTACGTGTTTACATTTATAATGAACATGCTTGTCGCTATCGGCAAAGATTCCACGTACGTCACATTTCCTTCGCGTTACTACTGAAATAATCCTGCGAACTGTTCATGTCCATACGTAATGTGTAGCAAAGCCCATCGCTGTCACTAGTACTCTAAAGAATTATAAGTATTATCACGTGTAAAATTCCAAGCCATTTCTTGTCTTGTACCATTTCCAAGATTGTTGACCGTCAACTCTTGCCCCGTTTCATTGTCACACGAGGCATACTACTACTACATACATTTTAAAGCTCTGCTTTCAGTGTCAGAGCAAGAGATAATGGTATTTTGCATACATGAATGTAAATAAAATTTAATTGAATAAACAAATAATAAAACAAATATGGACATAAAAACTGATGAATAATAACAAAACATAAATAGATATGTAAATTAAACGAATCAATGGAGAGGACGGATAATCGAAAAACGTTGGTGGAGCACACTTTTGCTGCATCCTCCTTTTTAAACGTTTTATGCTATCGAAGGTCAGTCTACTTTTTGTACGATCGCAGTAGAAAGCAGATGAAAGCAAATATTCTGAAAATGAGGATCATAGCACCAAGAACGATCCAGTTGAGCGTTTCATCCGACTGAAAAAGAAAAAAATATCAAGCTGTTTTATCAACACACGACCAACAATATATTTCACAGATTTAGATATCACAAAAATATATTCATTTTTCGTTTATATTTTATCTGTTAAACAATTGTTTTAACATTTTACACATTGTACCATGTATTACTAATACAACATATTGAAAAATCAACAGAACATTACCACTGTGAAGGCGAGGCTGCTTATGACGTCATGTCCGTCTTGGTAACATCGTGTACTGTCCGCTCCTGCGCAAGCTGGAATTGTAATGTGGCATCACAGTAATAGAAGGAGAGAGAGAGAGCGATAGAAAGAGACAGGCGGAGATAAAACAACTGCCAGAACTTTTAATGGACAGCATTTACGATTTAAACTTTTAAACTATTTCACCTTTCCCCTACAAACGTAAGCCCTTTACTTACTTTTGAGTTTTCATTTTGAGAATTTACCGAACAGATTTTTACTTTTTAGACAGTTTTTATCATTTATATCACCTTAATAACGACAGATTGCTAAGGAACCGAAATTTACGTGATTCGTGATCGCTGAATATAGCAAAAAATTGCCAGATACAATATCACAACAAACAAAGATATATCTTACTAATATTCCCATAATTCGCCCATTGGTTAGTAACCAAAAGCTCATTGGCGTATGTAAACCACGATATGGAGCTCAGCCACGTAAAGTACGGAGGAATAGACCTAAAAATAGAGTGCAATTATATAACATGGGGTGCACCACATTTGAAATATTTGAGTACCAATTTCTGTGCAATAATAATAATAATAATAATAATAATATCACAAGGCTCAATATTTTGGAAAAGATCTGTGATTTGCAAAATCCATTTCAGGCCAAGTTGCCAATGGTCATTTACGTCCCTTGAAATCACATTATTGCAGAGATATGTAGGTGTAAGTTCTTTGGTACTGCCAGGGTTATAAACATTAGGCTACGAAATAGTAATGAGCAAAGATAATCAAATGAAAATAACAACATTGTCCTATCTCACAAGCAAGAGGAAATAGTCCAGCGGATGGATCTGCATGGGATATGGAAGCAGCTTATATAGGACGATAGGGTCATAGCACATGAGGGTAAAATACTTGAATGGCCTTGGTCAGGAGATGTTGGCCATTTGAGCATGTATTCAGTCTTAATTCTTAATGGCTCTGCCAGTTATTGCGGGGGTGGGGTGAGAGGTGGGGGGGGGGGGGGGGCTGATGCAGCAAAGATTATTGAAAATGAAGCATATTTTTACTCACGCGTTGTTCAAGAAGAACCCACCAAACAGCAGTAATGGCATTATTGAAGGTGGCGCTATAGCTGTACTGATGACAATGTCGTCTGTGACGCATGATACAATGTAACCTGGAGTAAAGATGTTTTATTGTGAAGATTAATTGTGAAGAAAATTGTCAAAAAATTCAATTACACGTACTAGTATACAATAAAGGTCGTACATGTAGAGGTTAAATAAATTAATATAATGGGAATACTTTTAATATTTATTTTTTGAAACATTTCGGAAGATCGTTGAACAATGTGAAGTCTTGTTTACCCCAAGAAACAGCGACCAGAGTTACTAGCGTCACAACTGCCATGGAGTAGAAGAAGGCATCGGCCGTCGGGTACAGACCTGTGAAGAAAAAATATCTTCACATCCAGACAGAGAAAGCGACTTTGATTAATGTTATCATTTCAAAAATATTTCAATAAAAATATATTGATTGCAATATTTTCAAAAAATGGCACTTCTACCATCAAAGTATTTTCACAAACTCCACCATGAGAGAAAGTAAATAACACGTGACCTACCTATCATCCAATAGCTGATAGTCACGAATATCACTGGCAGGAACAAGAATATGGGAAGCTGAAATTGAATTCCACTCAACATTATCGGAAAACTTTACATTTGTAATGTGAAGATGTCTAACCACACTTTAATACATACCAGATGGTACTTTGTAACCAGTTACAAGTGGTTTCTACTTCTAAATAGTAACATCTTACCATATTTTGTATCCCCCCCAAATAAAAATTAATAATAATGATAACGAAAAAAGAAAAAGAACAAACGTGCTGCAATGATTACCTACACAACCGTTACTGCTAATGAACACTTTTCATCAGTGATGTATATCAATTAAAAATAACGTTAACATCCACACTCTTGGTCTCAATATCAAATTCAGCACAAAATTACAGTGTCGTCGTTCTTGTGGTTAGTATTTTAAACAGAAATTATACCTCAGCAGCCATTTTGCCCAGGAAGTAAACATCGGCTCTGTACATGCCGTTGTGGTGCTCTCTGCGGAATACTGGCATTTCTAATGGGAACGTCTGGAAGTGCAAGTACACTCGGTATCGACACTATCATATTTCATATAACAGACATAATAAAGGCAGATCTCACATGCATGTAATGTAAGTTGCACACGAACGTTCGGTGTAGTATAAGTAAATTCAAATAATATATAGGCTTAATCGAATTAGTTAAACGAGAAATAAAATATTGTACATGTATTCATATAACAAGAGAAGTTTGTAAAACATTCATAAAGTTTTGAAGTACTAAAAACGTTGTTAAAGAGGAAAAGGTCCCAGTGTTCGGTTTCTGTGGCTGACTGGAACCCATTTCAGAACGGTTAAGCTTTTACCTTTTTCACAAATATCATCATGAAATACCGTTTTTAAATTGTAGCATCGAATAAATGTACAATTGCCCATTCTTACGTACTGGTGACATCATTGCATCCAAAACGGACGGGAATGCAATAAATTGTCAACATTTGAGCCACTCAGAAAAAAATGAATGACATTTGTTAAAAAGTTTCGGTTTGCCACATTGTTTTGGTCTTCTTGGGGAATCAAATGAACGTAATATATTTATATATTTATTTTATATCAGATAGAACGCTGGCTGTGTAAATAAGTTTTATGTGTAAAGTGAAGCTCCAAATGACGCTTACGTTGACAACATTGAGGCAGTTGGCAAACGTCATATTGGTCAGCCACAGAAACATGGCTCCATTGATGTTCTGAACGGCTGCTTGGCTGTTTGGCTGTTGCCAATAAATCAAACCGACAACCACGGCGATAAACTGAAATGATGGTATAAAACATATTTGGAAACTGTTCTATAAAATGGCGACATACCCTTGTTTTCAGAAAGGATTTCCATGAGCTTCATCACATTAGTCAGTAATTACGGATGCATGGGATGTCCTTCTTGAAATTTAGAGTGTGACGCCAATTGAAAAAAAAAACTTACGTTCACAACATTAAAGCAATTAGCAGCTGTCATGTTAGTTATCCATATAAAGAGGGCACCGTTAATATTCTGTACCGCAGTAGACGTGTTCGGCTGCTGCCAATAGATGGCGCCCACAAGAAGTGAAATGAACTGAAGAGACATTTCTAAGCATCAAACGGAATTATTTTTCCTTTGTCATAAGCCAACTTTAATATACAGGTATAGTCTTGTTTTGACTATAAATAACGCTATAACCTGCGGCAAATTATAAGGCAAATTGATGTCTACACTTAACATCATTTACTGGTATATTTCCACTTACTTTAAGGATCAATAGACTCAAAACACTTTTTACAAGTTGAATAACAGTCGTTGCACAGTAACATTGTTGTCCGTAAATAGTTTATTGTTTTAACCAATGTTAATAAATCAAAATTAATTAATTAAATTTAAACACATTTTCATAAAAACTGCTTAGCGGAATGTGAACATATCAGATATTATACCAGTTATAATCTAGACTACTAATTGCTAAAACCTACCAAAGTCTGGAACAGCCTCGTTCTGGTGATACCCGGGTTTCGTATGTTAGACAGACCACACCGCCATGTGACAGCGCGAAACTGTTCAAGCCACGTGGCCTTGTATCTGGTAACAGTGAAAAGATGGTAGCACGTTATATTGATTCAAAGTATCGTATAATCTCGAACAATTTTTAAGGTACAAGCTTATTCATTTTATACGCTGAAATTAATATTAACATTGCCTAACTCGAAATCCGGGCTCAAAGAGCCAGTTACACGGAGTCTAATATATTTCGATCTTCGATCATACCACTTGATAATGTAAGGTTTAGCTAGTGGTTAAATTTAATACAAAAAAAGATAAAGCAATTTTGTGGAAAATAAGCAATATGTAAATATTTCTTACGGTGATCTGTCTGCAAATGCCTCTTCATACTGAAAAATAATTTACAAGAGGATATACTTCATTTAAAATGGAAATGATGTGTCTCGAGTACCGTTCCGCATTTAAGTTAATATAAATTGAATTCATTTTCGCATATAATTTAAGTTATAAGCATCTATAAAAGATTTCTTTTAAGATAACGGATGTGCTCTTCCTCATATTAACCAGTTTTGAAATTAGTTAAGACACTCTGTAAAATGAATTTTGGGCGTTTTACTTACTTGAGTGTGGTCTGAATAATTTTTGGCCACCTTCTTCAAGACAGCATCGCGGTAATCCGAGTTCTGGTACTGATGACAAACTCGCTGAAAGAAACAATAGACACAAGTGAGTAAAGTGTAAGAAATAGACAGAGAAATAGGTAAAATATGGCACATAATATCCAACAAAGGTATTTTAACCTTAGAAATGAGAAGTAAGGCATTATATGATGGGACAGACAGACAGACAGACAGTTCCAGACTCAAATTGAATACATTTGGTTCATTTATCAGGTAACTTTCTTTGGCGAACCAACGATACTGAAAGGTAGACAAATTTAATTTCTCTTTCATTCTACTTCTATGGAAACGGGTTATTTGACCGTCCAATCAAAGCCAATACCATGACATCAGATTGTGATTTTTCTGGTACCTAATGTTGTGCCTTTTTACCTCACAATATTACATGTTTAAACAATAGAGAAGTGTCTTTCTACCTCACAATATCAAATGTTTAAACAAGAGAGAATAAAATCAATAACAAAAATGTACGATGAATGACACTAACCCTGACAATATCTTGACACTCTGCCTCCTCTCCCGGTACAATAGCCAGGGTGTGGATGAAGAAGTCGGCCGGGTTATAGTTTACGGGACAGGTGAAGCCACCGCTACACAAAGAGTTAAATAAGATTAAAACATCTGGAGATTACACAAGCGTTACAGCTACTCAATTCACGTACTGTCAGCTAGTCTTGCCTGTTTGTATTTTGACACAGGCTGTAATGTGAATTCTTTTTTTGCATAAGAAATGATGAATATTTGACAGGTTAATAAATAAAAATATTACGTATGTCTATATACTAAACCCAGTCTTTTCCGTTAAATGGTTAAAAAATATTTCACATCTCCGGACTTCTCGAATAATAATTTTTCAATCTTGAGGAATATTTTACCGATTTGGAAATGGAATTACATACCGCGTACATTGTACATGTAGTAGCACGTAACAATGAATTTTAACAATACTCTGTAGGTTAAAATATATCAAAGCAATTACTCGCCTCTTGAAGTATTCTAACGTGTCCTTTGCTGGGCCCATGTATGCCACTCTGCCCTCGGCCATCAGCAATATTCTTCAAAAATATACATTAACATTTAAGTTCATTTCATATCTAATCAATGAATATAACGGTTTTTTGTTAAAAAGGAAATCGTCTTTTAAACAGAACATAGACAACGGAATCCTATTTTGCCACAATAAATATAAAGGGTGTTTTTATCGCAATTATTTAAAAACATGAGTGCTTTATTTATGCAATTAAGTTTTCGTTTTTGTGGTACGTTTTAATAGGATGCAACGGAGATCTATACAGATTATACTGCTTGTATAAGAAGAAATAGAAAGTGCGATCAGTAGTCATAGTAATCAATAACGATTAAAATATTGGACAGTTCTTTGAATCTCAAACGAATGCATGCAGCGGTGCCGTTTTTCTTAACATTATTTGATGTTTTCTGCCTCATCAAGTCAAAGAAGCATCACCTATCAAACATGGCAAAAACTTCAGAAGACGGCTGGTGGATGGTGCAGACGACGGTTTTTCCAGTAGCTGCCATTCTCTTCAGCGTGTCCACCACATTTTGGGCCATGTAGCTGTCCAGTCCCGAGGTCGGCTCGTCGCAGAACATCAAAGGGGGGTTGGTCAGCAACTGCAATTAGAATAGTTAGGGCACTTGGTTACTCTGGGTTTCAGAGGTTTTTGGCAACTCACTTCGTTCACCTAATGTAAAGTGATTTAGAAAGAGCACAATTCTACAATACATAAGAATGCTTGGTGGTAAAAAAAATACGCCCGATGTATACACTGCATGTGTAGATCTTTCAGTTCTGAATATCACGATTCATGTACAAGACGATCACCCCCGAGAGAGTTGTTTTAAAAGGAAAAAATAACATCTCACTGACCTCAGCGGCAAATGACAGCCTCTTCATCTCGCCTCCAGATATGCCTTTCACTCTCCCTGGTATACCTATACTGGTGTCCTGACACTTGGTCAGACTCATCTGGAAGGGAAAAAACGAACACCGATAAATAAATGACCAATTGGGTATATATTACAATATATATTAGAATGTTTGGATATGCTCTTCATTATCTACAGTACATAAGGATAAAGAGGTTTTTGGCTCGACACTAAGCATCAAACTCCGGGTAGAAAGGTATGCCTGCATAATGATCTTTCTTTTACTGCTACAGTTTAGATTGTGATAGGTGTGACTGTGCCGATTGTGCTAATACTGTTGTCTCACCTCATGCATCACCTCTTTCATTCTTCTCTCCCTGTCTTTAAAAGATATCTCTGGATCCATGCGGAGCATTGCCTATGGAGAACAGTGTAAGTCTCAGTGTTATCAGTTGGCTGCTGGTCCTATGCTTGATCAACTGTAATAAATCTGAACCCGTACCGAAAGGAGAGAGAGAGAGAGAGACGGAAAGATAGGGGGAAAAGAAAACAATACTTTAGAAAACAGAAAAATAGAATGAAAAAATAAAAGAAAACAATATAGAAAAGAAAGAAAAGAGACCAGATCACAGAAAAGGAAAGAGGAGTTAAAGAGAGCAAGAATACATACCTGAAACCACAGGTGTTCCTTCACCTTGAGCGCCCCTACGAATACGTCATCCTGTTGGACGTACGCAGACACACTGGTGATCCCTTTGCCTATCAGCTTGTCATTGACACGTATGTCGCCGTCAACAATCAAGTTACCACGGTTACGAGAATTGAGCACGTTCAAGAGGGTAGTTTTGCCGGCACCGCTGTTGGTACAAAAACAATCAAGTTAGGTGGCGATTTATAAATCTGTCTAACTTTGGGATTGACTTTTTAAAGATATGTGACTACCTTTTATCTTCTTATATTTCGGATTCTGGATCGAGACTGAGGTTCGAGACAGATATTTTATTTTACTTCATTCTCCAGTTATTTCAAACGATCAATATCTTAACGCATTATATTATAAAGTAAACTTTAGGAACCGCCACTGTTATGAAAGTGACATAAAACTTCTGATTCAGAAATATCGTGAAATATCTCACCTTGCCCCCAGTATAGCTAGAAGTGTTCCAGGTTCCACGTAACCGCTTACTGTAAGGGCAAAAAAGAACAAATTTGGCGTAAAAGGCTGTCTTCAGTATACTTTGACCAACATACATTATTGATAAATCGTCTGATTCTCTAAAATGTCAAGTTTGTCGTGTCAGATTCCTCTTTTAAAATCTGTGCTCTAGAACACTGATTTTAGTTGTCTGCATTTCGTTTTTAAAATTATTTTTTGAAATATCATACAAATAATAGTAGTAGTAGTAGTACAACTACATGTAGTTGTTGTACAATGTAGTAGAAGTTAAGAAAAATAACAATTGGAGGTCCTTGATAGGTGACATGAAGAACGCAATAATACACATTTTAAAAGGACAATCTATGGTCTCCATTTAGTAGAAAATATTAGTGTTTTGCCCAATCTTTCACTAAGTGAAACCGTCGAGGGTTGCAAGTCATTTCGTCACACACAGAGGGAAAACCTGGTCCAGTTTCTGACCCTATATTTGTGCACATAACTATGATGAGGCACTTTCTTGATAGCTGTATCACTCTTCTTACACACCTGTCATTTATAAATAGTAGTTATATTTACACTTGTATATCTAAAGGTCTCCAAAGGTGCGGAAAAGAAATCAATCGCCTCGTAGATAACGTATTGTCGCTTTCATCTTATGATACGGCTGGAAAATGACGCGTTTTAAAGGTAAACGGCCCCACTGATAAACTCCTATAAGACCGCAAAACTTGAACGCCAAGTGCTGTGGAGTATTTTCAGCAACTGTACATCTCGGGCAGTCTCATTTGTAGAAAGACTAGCAGGAAAAGCCTGGATTGTTGTGAGTTAACGAAGTTAAAGAATGACACACAAGAATGGAGCACATCTTAGTTCCATATAAAAATGTGAAGCGAAACGGATGTACATTCACTACCCCCTGTGGTATCCGCCGATGTAACCGAACTTAAAGTATGATGAAATGAATAAATATATATTTACACCAAGCGTCTGAATTCATTCTTAAATCCTGTGTATTTGCATTGATGACGTTGTATAGAGAAAGATCTACAATGTAAATCTAACACTACATTTCGTACAGTGAGAACTGAAACGCCCACATTGAAAAAAAAATTAATATTTGGCTTAGAGCCAGAGATCTCGGATCTTGCAAAGGAGGATTGGTGTCATTTATCCTTTCTCTGTTGCCTCCCCTAGTTCAAGACTGAACGCGCTATCAACGTTAACAAACACTTCTATCAAGTGAACACTCTAAGTGTAGTGTGTATATTGATAAGCTCACTTGTGTAGCAATGTGAAGAATTGGGATGGACTCGGCTGGGGAGGCTGTCAATGAATGTGATAGTACGCGTCTTTGGTGCTCCTGACCCTTGTTAAACGCTTTTCCAACAATGTAGACACTCTCTGCTGTCAAAATGTACCCACATGATGCCAGTTCGTTTAAAGATGAGGAATTTGTAAACTGTTTATATAAAATATGTTTATGACCAAATACCGTTTTATCTGCATATTTCTGGTTTGGTGTTCTTTGGTAGGTTAAAAGTTGCAGTAACCCACTTCAACCACTTCACAGAACCCTAAAATTATTTGACAAATATTCTTGATCCTTGAGTTATTGGCCAGAAAAAGACATGTAAAAAATGCCACTTTTAACTTAAGCGTCCTATTTTTATTGACCCTTGCAGCAAATTAAATTAATCAGTTACAAGGGAATTGGGCTCCGAAAGGGCTCCGAAATTTGGAGTGAAATGAATTTGTGTAATGATCACATATCGTTAAATTTTGTCTGAAGTCCACTTATTTGAGATAGCTGTGTATATTATTGGCTACAGTAGCCCAACTTAAACCATCCTGAAACGTTCTAACTATTTTTGATACCTGAATATTTAAAAAAAAATGGAAAAAGAGAAATATGCAGAAACATCATGATGTTCTGTTAAGCGCTTCATAAATAATGTTATAGCAAATTGAAAAAAAAAAGAAAAACACAAAGAAATTGGATAAAAAGCATCATATCCCACTTTCATCTTTCATTTTGGTTTTTGGAGAGAACCAAAGATAAGAAGGAAAAAAGAGAATAAAAGGTTTTCTTACCGTTGCTCAGAATCTGCTTGGCCCCGGGTTCGGCTCTCCCGTCTCCGTTTCTAAGGCAATGAAACCACTTCCGCTCAGGCGGCGGGACAAACACATTGATATCGTGCCAGGTAAGCGTGATTTTATCGAACGACTCGGAGAAACTGAGTCTAGTCGATAGGACTCTTTTCCGTCCACCGAACATATACCCGTGTTCACCTCCACCGTGACTGACTTTCCCGTTCATAAAGCCATTTGGCTGTTTGTCGTGTCCCATGGAACTGCCGTGAAATCCTCCATTTGGGTGTCCCTTTTCAATACTCAGGGCGCTATAGCTGGTTGTTTTTCTGTTAGAGAGTGACGTCTCTGCAAAATCTTTGGAGATCAGGGGCGCCCGTTCATGCGTTTCGTCCACTTCGTGAAATTCTGACATTTTTTTCTCTTGCGTGTACACTGCAAAAAGGACGAGAAGCGTCCGGCAATTAGAAACAGTCTTGTAACTAAAAACCAAATATGAAACTGTATTTATGTAAAGCACAGCACGTATACAAACACACGCGCCACAACACGTGGGATTGACTAGCCAGTTAAAGTGAGTTGATAAGATGATGGACATACGAGCTTAAGTGATAATGTCAAGTCTTAATACATGTTTTCAGTGCCACAGTCGTGAACTTTTCTCGCTATGACGTCACGTGTGGATGAAACTTCATCAGATACTTTCAGAGTTACAATTTCTGATTTTTTAAATTTTCACGTGTCGTGTAAAATGGTTACTGCCACTTAAATCCAAAAGGTATTTAACTAATCTGATGAGTTGTAGATTATAAAAGTGAAATGCAACATTTATCGGCCACTGTTGATTAAAAATGCGGACGTCTGTGCGTTGCGTGCGTTCTGAGCGTGATTGCCGCAGCGCAACTTGTACATGTACGAAGCGGGTTAAAATAACGCACACTACCCGGTTACCTCAACTAGACTGATAACAAGAATTACCTGAATTGATAAAGATATACATATACATATATATCTTTATTTCGCCATAAATCACACTTGTCAGTTTTAAATGCTTCTGTATTCAAGAATATGTATTTATCAAAAAACTTCTCTGACAAAGAAACTTTTTATCAAAACTAACGTTTTTCTTTTAACTAAGTATATTCACAAGAATGCACTTTTTTTTAAGACATACAGGTGGCAATAGATTGTCTTTGGTAAATGATTACAGGAGAGCCTTAAATGCGATTTTGATAAGAGACAAGGTGTGTTAATTTATTTTATAAAGTTATGACACATTATATTATATTATGATTATTAATTAATGATAACGTATAACAATATTTACATTAATTGATTATGAATCCAACTTCTCTTTTAACAGTTTCGAACTTCAAATATTTGCCCATTTTCATCCTCATCATTCTGCAACTAAAGCAATTCTTGTACCTCCTTTCTACGACCACAGCGATGCCAGCTTCATGGTCGCACAACGGACGCAGAAAGGACGCCGTCCAGTGTAAAAGGGGTTTTAGCGTTGCCGTCAAAGTTGCACTGATATCAGCTCTCACCTTCGCTTAAGACCTTATTCTCCTACTTATCACAAGCGACACGTTATGTTAACGTTGGGGAAGATAGCGAGAAAACCTTGGGCAAATTGCGCCTCCTTGTATCAGTTAATGCCCGAGTTTACCGCGTTAAGAGTTGGTTATAATAGATGACCCTCAGCATGTTATCTAATGAGAGTGGACGAGAGATGGTCAGCCTACCTTTCGTCTTCGTTAATCTTCAGCCTCACTGAGCTTATTGACAGTGAGCCCACTTTTCTTGAACGCTTATCTCAGCAAGAGCATCAGCTGATCCATGTTTACCGTCTTCTGACCCGGGTACGTGAGGGGTGAAATACGAGTGGTTTGAAAAAATGAAAATATTGATTTTGACTGATAAAGTGAACTATGTAGTTGATTTTGGATGTAACCACAATTGGAAAATATAACGTACAAATTAATTTACATATTTAACCGCAAGTTGAGTTACCGGTAGTTGCAGGACCTACTGTCTGAAGCTCCTCATTTCCCACAGCTTCTTTTTACATTATGTCTTGAAAGGCCAATACGGAATATTCTTTTTATTCAGTCCATAATGTAATTGACGCACAGACGGATCAGACACGACGTATCTACAGCTTGCCTTATTTTTCGTAAATAAATATAACAGCGTTATTTCTCCCCTTCTCCAAAATCAATCAAGAAGCAATCAAGGAGACTATGATGCCGCTATATACACGTAAAGATAAGGCTGTGTGCTTGACCCGTCCCTGAACATTGCAGCATTGCGGAGCGGGTGTGACGAAAATGAGGGTCCTTTTAACAGAAAGTCCGCCCTCCTACAGATTCCTACAGGTGAAGGTTAGCGTGACGCAAGTGGGTCGAACTTAAAGGACAGGACTTGCCTGTACAAATCATTGGGAACATGATCGTATTCCAATGGACACATCGCACCGGAACTCATTATACATGTACATGTAGTTATTCAAAAATGTCTGTCAATAAATATCTTAAAGAAAGAAATGGGGAAACGACAAACATATCAGGCTTGATAAAAAAAGATTTTGGTTTGATATTTCAGGATCATTTTGAGGCTGTATACCCGACTTTCCGAAACTTAAACCACTTCGCGATCAAGCGGTACGAGGATGGTACATGTAACAACAAAAGTCACAACAAGCACAATGAAGCGAAGGACATAACTTTCGATAATCTGTTGACTGTGTTCAACCTTATAAATTGTCATTTTTGTTTTGTTTTGTTTTTGCTATGTCAATAAACCAGTGCGGATGAAGTGATCATATACAACAGCAGACTTTAAACACGGTGATATGAGAAAATAACATGTTTATTAGAAAATCTGTAAGTGTTGCATATAAACAGGAGGTTTTCTTGGCTAGGCCTACCTTAAAACGGTGGCTGACTAGCTGGAAGAACTTAAGATTACCCAGTTCTTTATACCTTATGGTGCTTATAATATAACACATTTCTTCGTGATAAAAAAAAGAAATCCAAAGTCACACAACTCGTTCATATATATACATTATATGTATACATCTGAATAAAACACGAGCTTGGAATAAAAATAAAAGTGCAGGATTACACCTGGCTTATAGCATTGACAGTTGACAGTTAAGCAATACTAGAATTCTGCTATAAACATGGAAAGTTTGCTTTTGGGAGATTCAATAAGTATTAAGCCATAATTATATTTTTTCCAAATATACTGAATATAACAAATACCTCCACGGGGAGCACATACTTTAAAATAGTATATCAGTTTTACATGAAAAAATGGCAGACGTCGCTACACTTGCAAGTAACATTGAAGCTAAAACACCGCCTAATGTGGCATATACGAACCAAATAGTATCACAGATAAAAACATCATTTACGAAATATTTCAAGATAAATACATAATGATATAAGCTGGAAGAATATCCCTACAATGCAGGCTCTGTTTCGCGGATTACGTTTGTTTGCATCGGAAGGTTAAAACAAATATTTGTCTTAATCCTTACTAAATATAAGTTGCCTTAAAGTTGCCTAAGGTAAGCTTAATATAATAAAACATTCCTGTATTCAGAAGGGATGCCATATAATCCGAAAATGCTTTCTCGCTATTTAATGGGAAAGACGAGAAAAACAAATGTGTCCATACTTCTCTTTACCTAGTTTAAAAACTAGAAGGGCCTCTCGTTTACTCTTGAATACCATACCATCCCTACAGAGGGATATGGTTAGAAAAAGAGGAAGATGAAGGCGATCTTGCTAACATTGTCCTGCGCTGAAAGCTAGCTCCCGTCTGTGGACATGATATGATATAGTTTTTAAAAATCTCTAGTTTCAAGGAAATGCGTATCCATACGAAGGCTGGCCAATCCCCGTTGAGGCATACGGTTGTGAGTACTGTGGGCCTGGAATGCAGAAAGAACCCAGATGAAACTTAATTAGCCAATGAAAAAATGTGGATGTTGATTTAAACATTCTCGGTATATTACACGAGATATACATGTATGCAGGCATACCTCACGTATTTAACCATCTTTTTTTTTAAATATTGTATTAGACAATGAGTTTTTCATAAAAGAGACGGGCAAAAAAGCCTGTTTTACGTTGAACATATGTTTGAGGGGATTACAGAAAAAAGGTCCTATTGTGTTAGAGCATTATTCTTATATAATACTGCTGCAATTATACTATGTAAATTAATCTAATTACTTCACGCAAGTGTAGATTAAATGACGTTAGCTGATGTAACAGATACATGTGGCCCAGTAAATTATTTAAATCCATTATGCTATATTAAAATCAATTTATTAAGTTTTTAATAACATAGTAATTAAAATGCTGATTTAGTTCACCTGGGTCACCAGCTGTGCTGCACTGATTCAAGACATTTCACTCCGAAACAAATCACGATTGTGACAGGTGAGAAACCGTCACACAAAGTTCCTCTCGCAAAATGTTAGTGTTGAGTATTTCTACACTAATTTACTACAGAATATCAGAGGGTGAGAGTTCCGAACTAAAGGATAGCGACAGTGTTACCTGGCGGTGGGTAAGCAGGGTCCATTCCTCCTCCAGCAGGGTAACAACCCCCAGGGGGTGGGTAGGCTCCCATTCCGGGAGGGGGGTAGTTGCTCTTGGGGGGTTGGTATGCTGGTGGGGGCTGGTAGGGAGGCGGCTGTACCATCTGACTGTGTACATTGTGAGTGTTGGTAACGCTCATCACGACTGAAACAGCAAAGCTCGATGTCAATATAAGGTTTATTACTAAAATTTAAGAAATTATTTAAACTGTATTTAAAAAAGGGTGTGTGTGTGATATGCCATTCCTTGTTTTTGTATTGAACATTTAAAATAAATATACCTTATCTTCTTTTTTCATCTTTTTCTCAAACACACCGACACACGCCGACACACACACACACACACACACACACCGGTTCCTTTAGCTATTTACCGTTGCTTTGTGGGGCCACTGGGGTAGTTGTTACTGTAATTCTCTGTCTTGCCAAATGGCGCTTACGTGCTACTCCACCACAGATACCAATTACAACAGCTATCACTATGAAAATGCAGACCCTGAAAATACGTGAAACATGTTTGATTAACTATAAACGAATCTCCATAGTAATGTGACGCGCCTTCTTGAAATACACCAGTTTCATAATCAAGTTAAAAGATGTAAAAAAGGCGCTCGTCTGTGTGTGTGTGTGTGTGTGTGTGAGTGTGTGTGTGAGAGAGAGAGAGAGAGAGAGAGAGAGAGAGAGCACATGAGTGCGTTTTAATCAGTTGGATATGTTCTGTAAACAAATAAAACATTAAAAATAAACTAACAAATAAATCTACTCACCAAAAGTACCACAAAGAATACCAGCAATTGTAGTACAGGCTGTAACATCCTTCAGTTCCCTAAAGAGAATATTAACAAACTTTAACACCTTCTAGTCTAATATCATTACATATAGAACAGGCTATGGACGTACGCTCTTGTGTATATGTGTTTTAGGAAAAGACAATGACGCCCACGTCATTATTTATTAAACTGATGAAGAATAGAAGTCTTCACGGCGCCTATTTCGTCTAACGGGAACAAGTAATGGATTAGTCTAGATGAAAGAGTAGTAGAGTATCTACCACTCTTAGTCTATAGATGTTTGGATGAAATTGTGGTCATTTTCTGAGACTTGCTTGAATTTTCACAACCGGTAAAAGAAGTCGTGGAAAATGCAAATGAAAATTGAAAAATGAGCCAGTCCAATGACAGCAGAATCTTGAATGCCAGTGGTTTTTCACCATTATTAGAACAGTGTTTTCTGGGGCATCATCACAAACATCGAATCTGCATCAGTCACTACTCTCTACCAGGGCCGTGGATTGAAGTTATGTACACTTTTCCCTTACGCGAAGGGCAGACAAGTGCCATGCATTATCCAGGGACACATTTTAAAATATTTAATGAAAAATCAATCTTCTAGAGGGTAATCAGTCACTATATTATATCACTTCTAGACACCTAACCCTCTGTTGGACATAACACTAGCATGTATCACCGGTATTATTTCTACAAGACCTAATCCCACTTCGTCCATATCAATTCCCATTTCCTGATATCAGTGAGAGGTCACTTTTCGGAAGGTGGCTACTTTAAAATACCAGTGCAATCAAAGCCGATAACTGTAATTTGATGAAAATGGAAAATCGAAGTTACTTTCCTTTATCCGTAACGACTACGTCCCTAACCTCCTCAGTCCCACAGAAACTGTTAAATACCAACTTTCCGTTTAAATCCGTAAATAAATGAACTTATCATGGATAATATCAGGATAAAATCTCACCTGTATTTGTAATAAAACCAAAAAGATAACGCAGTGTAGCCAGAGTTTAACCTGGTCCGCCATTTTGTTTATCCCTTCGACTTCTATCCTAATCACTTGGTCTCTGATCGCCTGCGTCAAATGTGTGTTTACTTAAGATTTCAGTGTATTGTTCACATAAACGTTTCCACGCTGTGACGTATGCTGTTTTGGTGTGTCAACATGCGCGAGCATTCAGACTTAACAATGCACTGGTAAACAATGTGTCGTCAAAGCGCCTTTATACTCGTACATGAGCATGATGTTCTGTATATAGGATTCAGACTCTTACTGTTTAGTTTTCTGAACGGTATTAGAAGTGTTTCTTTTCTGTCAAAATTTAGCGATTTGTGTGACTGATTAGTGATATAAATCTTGAATATGCCATATGGTAATCAGTTGTTATAAAATAACGGGTTTAGACAATTTTGAATTTATGGAAGGCTCATAAGGTCGACAGATGACGACGAATGTTGTGTTAGAGCTGTAGTGAAATTGGAAAAAAATGATCCAGGAAATACATTTAGCTTTTGCTATTTTAAATGCATGAAAAAAGGTTACGCCGACATGAAAAAATCCCGTATCTGACGCACAACTGATATGTTTATAATTTTGCCCGCTACTGACACTCAACGCGAAATTTGCGTATTCTGTTTCATCAAAAGTACACTGCGTGATTCTGACACGATACGAAAACGGCTATATCTTAGCAAACGCAATCAAATCGCACCTCGCAATCCAGCTCTCATTTCCTCTTAAAAAAACATTGTTATTGACTGGTCGATTATTGACTGATTTAGGGAGGGCAAAAATGCCTGTCAACAAGCTTTCTTACCGTTGTTTTGTTATATATTGGATTTACACATACATAGTAACATTCAATTACTTACACTAACTACAATATTATCACTTTGCATCTACATCATTTTTGCAATGTAAAAAGTGAACTCATGTTTATTAACCTGATCAAGGAACTTTCAAAGGCTTACCATGAGCGTTTTGCTTACACAAAGGGGTCTTTATATAGAGAGTACTGAGTTTTCCTGTAAATTTGAACTTTTTGCGTTTACCACCAAGATTTTAACCACACCATATCCAAATTATCTACAAACAAGGCTATAGACATCTAGGTAAATGCTAAGGTAAAAATACCGAAACCGCTATTTCTCTATACATTGAAGATCAAATAACATCTTGTAATACGGGCATTACGCACTACATGTTATAAATACACTGTACCTGCATAACAGGAACACACACATACACACACACACACACATATATATATAACATGGAGGTAGCTCTCAGCGATTTCCTTGATACATCACTGGTACTGAGCGCACTTGCATTTATTTTACTCCTTTGGTGTGCGAGACACTCAAATCGTTTCAACCTTCCTCCTGGCCCATGGGGTTTCCCTGTCGTCGGTGTTTTACCCCTCCTCGACAGAGAGCCCCAGCTGACTATGATGAAATGGGCCGAGAAGTATGGCAACATATTCACCGTCAAAATGGGAACCACAACAATGGTTATATTGAACGGTTATGAAGCTATCCGAGATGTGTTTCAGAGAAAGGGAGCTTTGTCTTCAGGCAGGACGCATATCCCGACTTTCGGTTTTCTTGGCGGGAGAGGTAGGTTTAAAGGAAACGCAGAACAAAGAGACGAAAGGTACTGATTCTTTAATTCAAATAACCACAAGAGCGCGTGCAGATTAAGAATGAAGTTGAGATTGTACGGTTAGTTTTAGCCATGCACAAAAGCCTCCCTGAAATAAGTCAATATATATTTCATTGTTAACCAATAATTCTGGTTGAGCTCCGATTTTAATGTGCACGTAGTGAACCGATTTTGAGTCACACTAAAATCAAGGCACTCAAAATCTCAACACCATATGTTAGGGGTACCTTTGGGATAACGAATGCTAAGAAACGTATGTTAAGATACTTCATGGTATATTACCACTTCATAGGATAAGAATTACTACTTCATGATAGAAGGCGACTTCATTGGTTAAAAAATAGGGACCCTTAGGAGACTTCATAGTATATTACCACCTCATGGGACATTGTATCCAAACATGTTTCAGTTGGATGGATGTGGAAATTAGGCGTAAAGGTCGATATGATGTTTCATTCTAGACCATGATTTCCAGAGTGACGCGTGTATTTGCAATGGTGTGTGTGTGTGTGTGTAGGGGGGGTGGGGGTGGAGTAACATTACTCACTCACATGATAGTGCGTATTTTATCTCGTTTAATGAAGCTGTTTTTTTTTTCAGATGTTCTCGTAGATACCCGTGAGTTTAACTTCTATCAATAATGAACTTTATTTCAAGAGCTTCGGTCCTGTAACCGAAAGCATAAAGCTAGTTTTTTGTTTTACCCATTTACAGGTAGTTTTGAGATTTCAGGACGATTAAAAACTGACAATATTTGGCATTGAATCATGGCGGGTCTAAGGCACTATATGTATAAGACAAACGAAGTCTATAAATGAACACATTGCCTGCCTTTAAACTAGGACATAAAACTGACCATGTGTGATTTGATTGACGGGGCAGGTTTATAGATGTGGCTAGTACACAGTAGCAGGAATGTATGTCTTTCCATTGTAGGTAGAGAACTCTACTAGGCAGAGAGGTTTTAATTTGCTCCACAGTAGGTGTACATTAATATCTTTAACAAACCGTCTATTCCATTATTCCTCACAGAACTTTTTTGTCATAGGTCATGCTGGATTTGGTGACTACCTTAAATAGGCTTAATTAATCATCATATATTGAACCTGATTAATTCACACCAATCAGGAAAAACACAGGAAAAACACATGATTTTGTAACAGCTGATCACAAAATGGCAGCGGAAACTTTAAACATCCGAGTGGTCAGCCCACTCTCTTATGACCAAACTAGTGCATTTATAATTGTTTATATGGTTGGAATCGATTCTCGGCAAAAGGACAAGAGTAGAAAAGTACAAGAAAGTTTTCTGATGCGTTTTCATTGACTGTCAGTATACTTAATGAAAACGTTTAAGGTCGGAAAGTCTGAAATCTGAATGATTTGAAACGGTCCAGATAGATGTCGGGGAGAATGAAATGCTGGGAATTCATAAAACTGGTGTAGAGCCGCATTTTGCAACCGGTTCAGTTGCAAAATACGGCTTACAAATTTAGAGCCGCATTTTTGCAGATGAACACATTTTGCAACTGCAACGCATTTTGCAATCAAAGAAAATCGTGAAAATTTTTCAATCGGAACTCATTTTGCAACCAGATTTTTTTCTTGGTCAGTAAATAGTGTGAAGTTCTATAGAGGTAGAATTGGAATGGGGACGGTTTTGTCTCGGCTAGGTACGCTGACATTGGTCAAGCCTTCCCCTGGGGTGAACAATTATATACATGCATAATCTATTTCACATTGTTACTTCCTAAACCATCATAGTTAGGAACTTGATACGTCGGGGATTAATAAACCTATCATTATAGGGATTTGCAAAGGCTCTTCGGAATTTAATTGTGACTTGGGGTGTGGTCGACCCTGGGGGTGGTCTATTCTAATTTTTACATCGTATTTTATGCTAGGAACATGAAACATGGCTACATACCATTTTGGATGTGGAAGGGCACTTCGGTTTTTTTTCGGGGGAGGGAGTCCTGTGGACGTTTGAGTCTAATTGACATTGTTATTCCTGATATCTACCCTTAGACCAATAAAGTTGGGAGCGTAAGGCTATGGGGATTGAAAACCCTGTCTTTGGGGATGTGAATGGGTCCTTCTGGGTTTTTGTGACATTAGGTGTGGCCGTCCCTGGGGAGGTTGATTTTAAATTTTACATCGTTATTCGTGCTTCTACCCTTACGCCATTACACTTAGGAACATGAAACCTTCTGGGCTGATGAGCTTACCATTGAGGATATGCATGGGTTTCCGGGAATGTTAGTATAATATTTTAGGTGTGGCTATCCCGGGGGGGGGGGGGTTGATTCTATTTTTCACGTCTTTATTTTTGCCATCTATACCCTTAAAATTTAAGGAACATGAAACGGAGATTGATGAACCAGTCATTGTAATGAATGTGCATGGGTCCTTGAGAAATGTAGAGAACTGCAGAAGCACATACAGAACTAAATGGACTTCCAGCCACATGCATAAATATAGGTCAGGAAATCCAATTAAAAACTAATTCAAGGCCCCACACACTCGATCAGGAATCCTAGCGTTTAACTGCTGTTGTGTCTTAACACAAAACAAAAATGTTTATTACCCAAGAGCAGTAATTAACCTGTGTGTTTTATGTTAAAGAACAACGGGACTTGGACTCTAGGATTCCTGAGAGTATGGGGTCTTGAATGGGTTTTAATTAACTTGACCTATATTCAAGAATACGACTGAAGGTCTGTTATTAATAAGTACTGTCTGCTGCTTTCTCTGCATTTCCCCTTCCTTCCTACCTACCTCGAAGACCGCCTTCAGATTCACACATCGTAATAGCAGGGTCTGTCCAACTCTGCAATGAATCTGACTTAAGTGCAATCTATGGAATCAGCTATTCATTGTCTGACAAACCACTAATCACCCCACCCCCTAGGGACGGCCACACCCCAAGTCACACTAAAATTCCCATGTAGCCCACTCATGCACCAAAGACTCATGTTCCTAATTCGAATGGTCTAAGAGGAGATGAAATAAATTACGGTAATATATAAGTCAACCATCCCCAGGGACAGCCACACCCCAGGTCACAAAAAAAAAACAAACAAACAAACAAACAAAACAAAACAAAACAAAACAAAACAAAACAAAAACAACGATGTGCCTATGCCCACCCCGACATTTTAGTTTCCTCAACCCAAAGACCTATGGGTATGTAGCAGAAAATACAATTTAAAGATAATCAACCACCCCTATAGGGAGAGCAACACCCATAGTCACCAAAAAGTCGAAGGACACGTGCACATCCCTAATGGCAAGTTTAAATATCTCCAACGTCTCATGTTCCTCATTTTAATGGATAGAGGATAACAGTAACAACGACATAAAAATATATACCCCCCCAAAGAACTGCAAAGTCACACTACTAAAGATCTACGGGTAGAGAGCAGAAATTACGATGTAAAAATTACAATCAACCACCCTATGGGACAACCACACCCCGTACTTCAAACCGTTTCAGGGACTTACAAAAAATCCTGGTTGCAAAATGCATTGCAGTTGCAAAACTCGTTTTCAAGATTTTCTTTGGGTGCAAAATGCGTTCAGTTGCAAAATGCGGCTCTACAACTGTCATTATGATTGTGATTGTGATCCCATGAAGTCGCAGGCAATATCTTATGTAGAGATGAAGTGGCATTTTATCCTATGAAGTCGATTTGACAGTAAAATCAGAGCATTTATCCCATGAAGTAGTAATGGCTTACAACGCGCGAAACACGAGGGCTTATCGATGCTATGATGCACCAAACAAAAGAGAATGACCAGCCATTGTTTGGCTTGGAAGATATCAAAGCTAATAGTCAAACTTTATATTTTGCTGGATCGGAAACGTCCTCATCGACTCTGACATGGGGAATGCTGTTCCTGTTGTCTTATCCCGACGTCTGCAACAAGCTCCAATCAGAGTTGGATGAAGTCGTGGGGAAATTACGTCGCCCAACACTTGATGACAGACCGAATCTTCCTTTCACTTGCGCTACACTATTGGAAATCCAACGTTGTAATAATATAGCTCCTTTCTCGGGTATGCACAAGGCTACAAAGGACATCAAAGTTCATGGCTTCTTTATACCCAAGGGGACTCGAATTTTGGCAAACTACTGGTCAATATTCATGAACGAGGCAATTTGGACCAATCCACGCCAGTTTCAACCGATGAGGTTTCTGGACGAATGTGGAAACTTGAAAAAAGTCGAAGGGTTTATACCATTTTCACTAGGTATGAAATGTGTCTGTTTATATGGGATAGAAAAATGAGTACAGTACTATTATAAGAAACTGACTGCAGCAACATCCGTTATGATATTCAGCTCTTAAGTTAATCTGCATTCTTCGCTCAGATTTCAGTAGCCACACTTTATTACGAGTATTGCATGATATATTGATGTATCCTTTGTACCATGTGCTGATAACTTTCACCGCTCGATCATATTCAATTTTTTTTAATCTGTCAGTTTTAGAATGATAATGATACCATAAATGTAAATAGTACAAAACGTTGATATTGTGAATCATTCCGTAAAATGGAGAAGAGAAAATAATAATATCCTTTTTTCTGTTTTCAAGGCAAGCGTTCCTGTCCAGGAGAGAGTCTGGCCAAACCGGAGATGTTCCTGATCCTCACAGCCTTGGTGCACGCTTTCACGTTCCACGTGCCCGATGGAGAGGTGCTTCCGGTCCCAGTTGGTACCACCGGCTCTGTGTACGTGCCACCGAAGTTAACGTGTGCGCCCGGCCAAGACAGTAAAGCGCATATAAATATAATAAATGGACGTTGCCTTTGATTTCAGTACTTCTGACAGATTTTAGTTTTCTTCAGATTTCAGATTTTATATTTTTTATTTTTATATTTTTTTATATATTTTTTTCTGACTGTGTATGCAACGGCTCAAATACTGGTATATATAAGCTTTAAGGCAATGTCATTTGGCCCTATTTGCTTATGTTTGAAGATTTGAATAAACGTGTTAAGCGGGAAGCACACTTTTGTACTTCGTTGTATTTCTAAAAAGGGAGGTTACATAAGCTGATTCTATTTGGTGTAATCAATGCGATGACTTCAACCATGTTAAGGGAGTTAAATTTTTAAATGGCTTATTTGAAGGCCGGTGTGCGAATGACGCTATTTACTTACGAAGGAGCAAGTAATAATTTTGTTACACGTGTCAATTATGAAAAATATACACAAGCAAGCAGCAGATAATCAATGATAAGGTCATAATTTTCATTAAGAATTTCTTCAAATGACAACTTTGTAACCTTTATTATGTCTACAGGCGATGAGTTCTTTCTTTTTCTTTTTCAAGAACAATGTCGTCCATTCTTCTTTTTTCTCCTAGTGTCATTCATTTCGTTTTCTTTGCATTCACTACTAGTATATACATCTGGAATGACATCATTTGTGCTCTCTAATATTGTTTTAACATATCCCATATTAAATGTCAAGTCTGTAGTGTTAAAGCACTACAGACTTGATATTGAATATGGGATATGTCAGTCTAAATTCTTTCTTGGTAAAATGAATTGTTTACAAAAAAATTAATAATAATAATAATAATAATAATAATAATAATAAAATATCTCATGCATGATATGTGAATAAAACTGTGTAATCTGGTGAATCAGTATACGCTCGTAGCAGCGCTGCATCACGTAATTTGCGATAAATTTCCTAGGGTAGTACTCTTTTTGGACTGGTTTTAGAATGACAAAGCATGTTTATTCTCCATATTTCACCAACGCGTTCAAATCTTTGCATACAAATATAGCCGGTGTGGCAGGCGTGCACGTCCTAGTAACGCAAGTCCGCCCGGACACTAAGTCCTGGGAATGCAAGTCCTAGGGCATGCATTGCTAGGAATGGAAGTCCTAGGACATACGTTACTAGGATTCAATGTCCGTAGGACAAAGGCTCCCAAGTAATGTTAGTCCTACGTGTAGTAATGCACGTCCTAATGGGACGTGCGTTCCTGACATTTTAGTGACGCATGTCCTATATAGTTTACACCAAGAATTGACACGAATAAATACATATAGAGACATAATAGTTTTAAAGATATAATAAACGTTTGCTTTATTCTATTTATATGACATTTTATCTTTATATTTTACAATGTTTTCCGATAGGCAGTTTATATGCATATTAGTGAAGAAAAAAAAAAACAATTTATTTATTCTATGTGTATTTTTCATCTAGTAAAAGCAAATTTTGACGTGTTTTAATGCATATTTTTGGCGTACTCCTCCCTCAGTGCACAATATGTACGAGCCTGGTTTGCCCGATATTTTTTTAACACAATAAGGCACCATCCAAAGGCATCCCTTATTTTCATCCTTTGAGGTATATGTACGGTGTACATTATTTCATGTCATTTTCTACTGGGGTGTACCTTTTGTGTTTTGCGTCGAAATTCTTATTTTCTCTCCCTCTCTCTCTTTTTCAAAACCTTATTCCTAAGAGAAAAATCACTTTACATAAAACGCGGGATCTCCGTTCTTAGATTTATTTATCGGTTTACACTCGCTGAAATTGAAATATAACCTCAAACTCGATGTAAATTTGCTCTTTGAAAGTATGGTCTGAGATTTAAGACAAATCAAGACAGTTTAGAAACTGAAAATTGCAATATATGTATATAATGTTCTGTAATACCCCTTTGCTTTTTTTGGTGCTCTGACACTTAAAAGACAAAACAAAAAATTTATAAATGTAATGAGAACGGAATTTCAAACACATATTAGACATTAAAAACACCATTAAACATTTTGCTATAAGTAATAAATAGAGGAAGGGGGGGGGGGTTAAGGTCATATCAAAGGTAGGTATCGAACCCATAGATGCAACAGAACGATTCATGAATTCTTACCTTGTGGTCTTGCACGCTTACCACTACACAGACGAGCTGAAGTTTCAAACCTCTCATTTTTTGTCTGATATATGGCTCACCAGAAGGATTTCATATACATTTATAGTTTTATCATTTAACAGTATTATTGTCTAAGGATAGGACTTTCAAATGGCCGGACTTTTATTACTGTCATAGGTGTAACAGGAATTAAAGTCCGACAGTAATACAAGTCCCACCTACTCTAATTATGAGCCAGGAACCTACGTCCCTGTAGGACTACTATTCCCAAGTAATGTTAGTCCTACAGACAACCACTACCAGGAACCGAGGTCCGAAGGACCTCGGTTCCTGGGGGACTTGGATTACTGTTACACCGGTTCTATGTACAGTGCGTGAACTGAGAGTGCATTGTACCAGTGTGTCAAAGCATTGCTGTCCAGTCAAGTACAGGAACTTCCTGGGGCACCTCAATGACAATTCTGTATAACAAGATGACAATACCCGTAAACAGAGACTACATGTACTTGCATTCCCAGAATAATTGCAGAATCAAAGGACTGAGCAGCTTATGATCGCCAGATATGGAGCCTATAGAAATCTTCGAGCATTAAATTCTCGACGAATCAATAGTCTACTGACAAATGACAAATCTGAACCAACTCAGACAAACTCTAATCGATGCCTGGAATTTTGTACTGGTAAATGAACTTCTTTCATATAAATTTTATAAATACAAACTGGTTGAACTTGTGCGTGCACTATCGAATAGCATCGCTGAAATGCTCGCCACATAGTAACAACACAGCTTTTGATTATTACCGTTGCTTAGTGATGTGAGTCTAGACACCAACATTAATTCAAAAAATCCTCGTTGATACACAAAGGCCATTGAACTTATTAACTGCACAAAATCCGAATTGGCCACAACAAGGGAGGTGAATGATCATACCGAGTGTGTGGATGACATATGTTCATCGTAAACAGCCCTTAAGCAATATCACCTTATGTTACACCACTCGACTCGTTCGTAAAAAGTCGATGTCCTTGATATCAATTCGTGACAAAGTTTGTTTCCTGTAAATATTTTGTTGATTACCTGCTCCACCGCTTGGCTTTACGGCGACTGTATGCAGTTACCTAATCTTCGATCGCCAACACTAGTCCGAACCAGACGTCCAGTGGAAGACAGCAATGGACTCCCGCGGCTCATATGTTCTTCACGCGCTGTTTTTGGCCGGAATAATCCAATTGATGTCACAACAGGGACACACACAGGTGACCAGCGTGACTTTCAAATCTACCAAGAACGCGTACCTGCCGGTTTCAGCTCTCAATACTGTTTCAGCTCGCAGTTCTCTTGAGTGTATGACACTTTGCAAACAAAAAGAGGGATGCCATTCTTGTAACTACTTTGGAGATGGTACAGGTATGGAATTACATGGGGTTGATAAAATAGGATTTTCTTTATTGGTTCATGTTAGTATAGATTTGGTTATTGTTGATCTACATGTATTTTATTTTGTATGGGAAGTGAAAACGCACAGAATTTTTGGTATCAAAATAAATAACCACAGCTTCTAGTGGATAGTTGTCATTGGTTTTTTTTTTCGTGGCAAAAGCATCTGAAAACATTTTATTACCTCCTCCGTGTTGATGGTTAATATCTTATCACCAAAACATTTGTTTGAGTGTTTTCTTTCAGTTTAATCTGTATTGTCTGTCTGTCCGTATCTGTGTCTTTTGTGCGATCATTCGTGTACCTTTTATTGAAAGATGGCTGAGACCGTATGCAAGGCAGTGTATTCGTTACCAGCGCCTGAAAACTGACAGAGAGAGGAGTCTTCCACTTTTTATGTAGCGGCNAATGTTAGTCCTACAGACAACCACTACCAGGAACCGAGGTCCGAAGGACCTCGGTTCCTGGGGGACTTGGATTACTGTTACACCGGTTCTATGTACAGTGCGTGAACTGAGAGTGCATTGTACCAGTGTGTCAAAGCATTGCTGTCCAGTCAAGTACAGGAACTTCCTGGGGCACCTCAATGACAATTCTGTATAACAAGATGACAATACCCGTAAACAGAGACTACATGTACTTGCATTCCCAGAATAATTGCAGAATCAAAGGACTGAGCAGCTTATGATCGCCAGATATGGAGCCTATAGAAATCTTCGAGCATTAAATTCTCGACGAATCAATAGTCTACTGACAAATGACAAATCTGAACCAACTCAGACAAACTCTAATCGATGCCTGGAATTTTGTACTGGTAAATGAACTTCTTTCATATAAATTTTATAAATACAAACTGGTTGAACTTGTGCATGCACTATCGAATAGCATCGCTGAAATGCTCGCCACATAGTAACAACACAGCTTTTGATTATTACCGTTGCTTAGTGATGTGAGTCTAGACACCAACATTAATTCAAAAAATCCTCGTTGATACACAAAGGCCATTGAACTTATTAACTGCACAAAATCCGAATTGGCCACAACAAGGGAGGTGAATGATCATACCGAGTGTGTGGATGACATATGTTATCGTAAACAGCCCTTAAGCAATATCACCTTATGTTACACCACTCGACTCGTTCGTAAAAAGTCGATGTCCTTCATATCAATTCGTGACAAAGTTTGTTTCCTGTAAATATTTTGTTGATTACCTGCTCCACCGCTTGGCTTTACGGCGACTGTATGCAGTTACCTAATCTTCGATCGCCAACACTAGTCCGAACCAGACGTCCAGTGGAAGACAGCAATGGACTCCCGCGGCTCATATGTTCTTCACGCGCTGTTTTTGGCCGGAATAATCCAATTGATGTCACAACAGGGACACACACAGGTGACCAGCGTGACTTTCAAATCTACCAAGAACGCGTACCTGCCGGTTTCAGCTCTCAATACTGTTTCAGCTCGCAGTTCTCTTGAGTGTATGACACTTTGCAAACAAAAAGAGGGATGCCATTCTTGTAACTACTTTGGAGATGGTACAGGTATGGAATTACATGGGGTTGATAAAATAGGATTTTCTTTATTGGTTCATGTTAGTATAGATTTGGTTATTGTTGATCTACATGTATTTTATTTTGTATGGGAAGTGAAAACGCACAGAATTTTTGGTATCAAAATAAATAACCACAGCTTCTAGTGGATAGTTGTCATTGGTTTTTTTTTTCGTGGCAAAAGCATCTGAAAACATTTATTACCTCCTCCGTGTTGATGGTTAATATCTTATCACCAAAACATTTGTTTGAGTGTTTTCTTTCAGTTTAATCTGTATTGTCTGTCTGTCTGTATCTGTGTCTTTTGTGCGATCATTCGTGTACCTTTTATTGAAAGATGGCTGAGACCGTATGCAAGGCAGTGTATTCGTTACCAGAGCCTGAAAACTGACAGAGAGAGGAGTCTTCCACTTTTTATGTAGCGGCAAATCTTTAGGCAGCTGTATAATTAATTTTGATATTAACAGTGTCTCATAACAAAAACTGATTTGAGGTATATCTTTTTAATATAAGCAATCGTAAAATCTCTACCAGAGCAATGGATCCACGACTGACTCGATCACGTTTAAAAAACACGTAACATGTTTCGAATAATCTTCACTGCATTTTTATCGAACCAAAAAACGAACCGGTCCACGTTGTACAGATGTAATAACTGGGACGTGGAATATGATGCAGGACTGCATACGTTATAGGTTATGATTCCCAGCAAAGTTGAAAGTGTGAGGCAAAAAGGCAGACCCAGGGAAATATGGAAATATAACGCTGAAGAGTAGAGATAGATGAAGTTTCCTCAGCCCTGAGCTTTGGCATGCATTTGGCAATCAAACATTAGTGTGGGGAGTGCCATCACCGCGCTTCCAAGATTCTACGCCAATTGAGAGAGAGAGAGAGAGAGTTTTTTTAACCGCAACTGTCGTTTGCCTCTGTGAGTTACTCACTCTGTTATTGTACAGCATTCAAAATTGAGAACTACATTAGAAAATACCAAGACAAAAATGGAGCATGACAGATGTTTTTTGTCGTCATTTGCCTCATACTTCTGTCTCTTAGTTCTGTTTATCTTTTAACTATATGATCGAATGCTAGTGCTATCGTCATAGTAGACGTATCAAACATTAGCTTTATCATACATGACGGGCATGTTTTCAAATCAGCATTTTTACCCCTTGTACAACGGAAGACTGACACAGCAACGAAACAATGTGGCCAAATAAAAGCGAATTAGCTCGATTGATTAAAGTCAAAGGTAAAATGTAGAAAAATGAATACTCCATTGGAACATAAAGTGATAGTGTTCATCGATTACCTCCGATACTAAAACAACGTTCACTTTTAATTTCCCTGTCATTAAATAAACTGTGCACTACACTGTGTTTTGGTTCAATATTTGGTGTTGCCATTTCAAGGCAAAAATAAACGTGAAATTGAGCATCAATTACGATTTTACGTGTGATCTCGTCATTTAATATGATTCACCATGAATCTTGTTTTAACAATTTGGCAATTATCAGCTTGTACAGTATCAATGAGTTGACCAAAACGCTTTAATTTGATACACAAAATTATCTTGTTTATATTCAAAGCGGTATAGTTGACGTTGGCATTCTTGGCACAAGACAAACGTTTCAGAACATTGCCATCAGCAACTGAACAGTGGATAATCTCAGCACAGGTCTGTCTTTACAGTAGATAGAAGTATACGTGATGCAGAATTATTGATTCTTTATTGTTCTGGGTGACAACTGAAGCACACTGAACTAGAAAATAAGATATCGAATATGTTCATCAATTCACCTGTCCGTCTTCCCACCACTGTTCCGTGCTATAATGCAAAAAAAAAAAGCATCTTAGACTGCCTTACCGCAGAATTAGATCGATCCATCTGGATCGACCTAACTCCCTTGGTGTTCACGCTAAATTGCTGTCAGCCGAGCGCGCATGGAAGTTAATTACCCCCTTACAGCTTTTAGCAGGCGGGACAGGTATTTAAGCCGGCTAAGCTGACAGTAATCTAGTGAGACTCCCCACGGGGATAGATCGATCTAAAATCTGTGGGAATGCAGTCTTAGTTGGGGGTTCTGTTATCAAACTTAGCACAGGAGTTTAAAAATTTGGTAGGTGTGAGGTAACATAACACACAAATTGTGTTGATCATCATACTGTACCTACCAACGACAAAATGCTTTATCCCATTGGTAGTATGCAACCGGAGACTCGCCAATGCCTTCCTGGCTTCTACACTAGTTTACTGCATTGGCCTCTTGTTTAGAATACCTTACTGCCAGGGATCAGACTAGGAAAAAAACGCCAATCTACACGTATTCAAAATTCAGCTGGAAAACTCTTCCATAATAGTCAGAAGCTTGAACACAAAAACTGCAGTTCTTCGTGTTTCAAGTTGACAACATGCATTTCAAAAGTTGGTTCACGAATAGTAACTGATGATCCTAAAAAATCTAAATGGTGACTTCACCAGTTTCTGAACAATATGATAGAACTGGATTTCAAATGCAAATGGTCATCAGCGTTTAGAGGTTTTAGTATCAGCTTTATGGTCGACAATTCAAACGTCCTTGATTAAGGTTACTGACAGGGTTTTAGAGTTTGTTTTATTTTGTGGATGATGCATTAATGAATATACCTTTTTGCTGATTAAAAAATTAAACTCCCCTCGAAATTTAAAATATTGATGTTTATATGTCTAATTGCTAAGCATTAACATACATGTAAGCATTTCTTAGTGTTCATTGTCAATGTATAGCTTTCAATTTTGAGGTGAGAAAGCATTCGGTATGGGGCGTAAATAAATCTTTAAAGAAGATCTCATCGCGAAAATTGGCATAGGTGACGAAAAGTGTATGAGTGCCAATCCTGAGCCGTCAATTTGGTTTAATTTTTATGTCCTGGAGTTATGAGCCTCTAATTACAATGAATAAAAATATAAGAAGAACTTTATCGCCGCATTCAATAAATCCATCAGTTTGTAGATAGATAAACGGAACGCCATTCAAAACATGCTAACATTAGCAAGAATCAATGAAATACCTGTAGAAACTGCCTGAAATGTGCCTATTACCAGTGTTAATATTGTCACAGAGTAGTCACACTTTGTGCTCGATAATCTTACCAAAACCGGTTGCCGTTTGTTGAGCAGACTGCATACAAACGCAGGGAGATAGCACAGTCTACTCAGGGTGCGGTGTGCTCAAAAGATTGCTCTTCATCACATCCTTATACACCATGAACTCTTATTCATTTATTTATTTTGACAAAAAGTTATTTATTGAAAAGTGAAGTCAAGACGTGGTCGTATAGTAGTTCTGGTTATTGTGCATGATAATGCCGAGCGATAGGTATAATTCTGAGCGCTTCAGATGAAGTTGCTTGGGCTGCATGCTTCCCCAAGAGAGAGAAAATTCAAGGTTGCACTGGCCCTTAAATACTAGGCATAAATCACAAAAACAAAAAATAAAAATAAATAGATGAATATCATATCCAAACAAAACACTTACAGTGTACATTATTATTATATTATTATTAGTTGGGTTGACGACATCCCAATCCCATAATCTTTTACGGATTTCTGTTCTGCTAGCAATTTTATGGTAACAGACGATTGCACTTTCTATTTATTTTACTATTTATTTATTTATTTATTTTAAAACAGGAGCCTGTGAACTCAACTCTCAGGTGGCTAATGATGTTGAAGCCGTCCAGCTCAGTCAGAAAGAAGAGGCAACTTACCATGCCGTGAGTACTGGCCGGTTGACTTACTAATCTCACTTTACATCGAAATAGTTTAAGCAAAATCCGGTCACGACATTAAGAAAACGACCATTCCGTCAATTTTTGTCACAAGACAAAACAGAAGTTGGTCATTAAGATGAGCATAGTGAGCGTATTACGTAAAAGTCAGAAATAGCTTACTCTCTACAAGAGGACTCAGTGGCGTATTAAGGGGGGTTCAGGGGGTCCTCATATCCCCCCTTCGGTTTCTGGAAAAAAAACACACCAATATTTCCCTGTTAATATTAGAATTGTGAAGGGCTGAATCATAGTTCTAAACTGCATCAAATGGCACCGTTTGCCCCCCAAAACACGGAACCCCACACCAAGGGAACAAGGGTCGGCTTCGCATCAGAGGCCTGTTATTCTTAAAAAAAACTGGACCCCCCCCCCCCCTTAAAATAATACTGGATCCGCCCCTGGGACTCTAGCTGTTACAAAACTGTATTTTAAAGACAAGACCTCTGGCAGGAATTAGCATAGCCAGTGTATAGATCGATGTATAGTTGTTCTTCGTAAACAGTATATTATTAATCTGCCCTACGGGTGGCCTTAAAACATTAATGCTTAAGTTAAATATCTGACTTCAGCCGTTTATAAAATGAGGCGCAACTTTACAAAAGAACGTTCGGGGTGATCGATACGTAGTGTAGACCTTCATGTGGCAAACAGCTTTTTCCCGTTTTTCTGGGTAATATTTGCCTTACTATTAATGTAATTAACATAAACACTTTTACTCAGGAGCTTCTATTTGTTGCCTTTGCACATGGGCTGGAGAAACGTAAATGGTCAATTTCGGTGCTTTGTAAAATGGTGTGAGATAGTGAGCGGTTGCCGAGGTATCTAACAAATATATTATCATGAAAATTGGCATGGTTGACGACAAGAGCGTGATCTACAATACAGTGCCAGCTCTTCTGAGATTCGAGCCCTTAATTACGATGTTTCCTAAAAAAAAAGGCATCGTTTAGCCTTTATACTTGTGAAGCAGATGTAGGCCTTTCAAGAAAATTTCCTGGCACAGGATTGTAGTGCTTATTGTTGTGACAATAATTAGGCGATACATGCTGTTGGTAGCTGTTCAGTTGACGGACATCTTTTTGAAATTAATATCACATTAATTAAACCCCGAAATAATGTTATTAAGACTTATTGATTTCACACCGATTAAAGTTTGATGCCACTCTATTATTTCTTTTCATAACATTTTTTTTTATTTCAGCATTATCTATACACTTAAGGAAAAAAAATTCCACCCTATCGATTCCCCTTAAAGAGGAATCGTTCGTAGTTGAACCTAAGATCATTTTTCCATTTTTAAATCAGGCTTTTTTGTCCACTCTAAAACAATCGAAATATTGATTTACGCAGAGCGGATGTAAAAATTCAATTACTTTTTTTGTTAATTGTTCCTCGGCAAATATCCCAAACGCAGTGAATTAAAGGGAATCGACAAATCGAGTAGGCAGTTGCAACTAGCGCTGCCCCCCCCCCCCAAAAAAAAAAAATTAAATGATGTTTCTCAATTGACCATCAACACATCTCAGCTAGGGTAGGATAGTGGGTATGAAAATCAAAATGAATACTAAAACATATTTCATTGTTACAGGCTCTCTACGTCGACTGCAATGACGTCGGTAAGTACACCCACTGACGACATCACCATTGTAATATTTGTATTTGTTGCATCCCTTTCTATATGAAATGTATAAAAAAGGCAATTGGCAATTTTCTGGACCAGTTTTGTCTCTTTATCTTTATATGTGTTCAGCAGTACCCAATAAGTTTACGTTTTCAGACCCCATTTGATTTGACTTATGCCATGTTTTTAGATTTAAAGAAACGATGCCTAGCATTTCTCGCAGTTTTCCTTCATAGAAAAAAAAACGTAGAAGGATGGTGATAATACGTTTCTAAAAAGGATGCAAGCTATTAACATATCCCACTTTAAATAATTAGCTCACTGGAAAACTAATAAGATAAAGAAAATCCCTTATAAGTTCACATATTTATTTTATCGCCAATTTTCCTCGCAGAGACAACAGGATTACTCAACATAGACATATCCGGTTTCGGCCAAAAAACCGTCTACTGCGACAACGGATGGCTTGTTGTCTTGAGAAGAACAGATAATCAGGTGGATTTCCATCGAACTTGGAACGAATACAGAGATGGTTTTGGAGACCCTCGTGACCAATTCTGGCTCGGAAACGAGGCTCTCTATGGGCTGACCAATCAAGGCAATTATTCCATGCAGATTGATATGAAATCCTGCGATGGAAACTATTACTACGTCAAGTGGAACTTGTTTCGGATTGGTGCCGAGGCAGACAGATATGCGATCAATGCTATAACGGTGGAGTCTTACAACACTTCGACCAATTCATATTTGGTGGAGAATCTGGGCTGGCAGTTTGGCACCTACGACAATGATATTGGGAATACGTGTTCTGCTTTACACGGTAAATATAATACATATAATACATGTACAATCCTAACATTTATCAAACATGAATTAAGAAATATTACAATTCTTCATAGCGACTTTCGCGACCTCTTTTTATGAAACGTTTTACGTGATTTTAATTGCCCTTTCTTGTTTCCTATCAGCCTACCTACCAGTATTTATCTATATGGATCCTATTATTATGGGTGTTAAGCAAATATCTATAATGAGTCTTTGTGGCTGACGAAAGCGACTGTTTTAAATTCTGAACATGGGCTTCATTTATGCTGTATGACGTGAAACTCTCATTCTGTCTAAATGACAACTCTTTTATTTACCGATAGGTGGCCACACATGATAGAACCAACTGACAAAATATATTTTAAAAAAATACACATTATACAACGTATCAAAATAACTTATTTCCAGGTGGTGGATGGTGGTATAACGACTGTGTCCGCTGGCACCTGACTGGGACATACCCCGTGAATTGTGACACAGGCGCCGCGGGCATGAAGTTTGCCAGCATCAGTGGTAACAACTGTAACACGGCGTGTATGCTGAAGGCTGCTACCATGAAGATAAGGCGGAACAGTTAAGGGATGGGTTCATAATGATTACCAGAGCTGCGTTATAAATACAAAGCATACTTCGAAATAAAGACATTTCTTAAGAAAGATGCAAGCGATCGAATTAAATGACAACCGCGCAGTTTGCACCTGCCCAAGTAACAAAACGCCGGTAGGCTTACATAGGCCTCCGCGGCGTGGCTATCCGTTGACCTGCGAGCAACTGTCGCTATTTGGCGAACTTCAGTTTATTCGCCTGACCCCGGAGATGAAAATCCCGTCGGATTTAATCTTTATCATTTGAAGTAGCCGAAGGGTACAATCGAGCTGTCAGAAATACATATATTGGTAGGCAAGCTAACGTTGTGCGCCAAAAAATAAAAACCGACGGAATTTATCCACGGATGATTTTCCGATTACATTCTTTTGAGTTCTGTAGACGTTTGCTCTTATGCGCAACATTCGCCAAGTTTTGTGTGTCACATATATGTGTATTTGTATTTCAAAACAACATTCACGGCGAATTGAACTTCACCTTTATTGCTAAAAGGTTAGCTCAACATCACGCGGATTCTCGCTCGTTTTCTTGTGTAATATGTTGTCAAGCAGCACCACTCTATACCATATGAACACTATCTCTGTCGAAAATCTACCATATAAAAATAATTCATATATATCTTATTTTGTGAATTTTCTTGACACGGGTTGACCATCAATATCTTTTAAGGTTAACATTTATTATTATTATTATTATTATTATTATTATTATTATTATTATTATTAGTTTATTTTCCCTTTGTTGCAACACAATGCATTTTTGAGTCATCAGCTCATTTATGGCCTGTTCAGTTTTTCTAAACCGATTTATAAAGTGATGTTTTAATATCGGATTCCTAGGGCCAAATGCATGGCCAGAAATGTGCAGCATTTACGCGATACGCGAGGGCGCAAAAGTAGGGCTTCACGTGACTCAACTAACCAATCACAGCGCAAGAATGGCATCGCACACAGGCTCTGTGATAAGTGCTCAGCCCATTGTCAAGTAGTGTTAGTTAATGGTAACAAGCGTCTGATATGTGCAGAGAAGTTTATTATTATAATATATATTGTTCTTATTGTTACATTATTAAATCTAACTCTGTATCCAAGTAGTAACTATAATGTACCAAGTCAGGTACTGATGTACAGAGGTCATATATTCCAGAATAAGCCATTAACACTAATATATAACTTTAATTTTGTTTAATATGTTATTCATGAAAGAGTTCATGAAAGATTATTTTAATTTGTTAAATCGTGATCTTATTCTTTTTATATTCAAATAATTGAATAATGTGGGTAAAATTGGTCTTCCACTTCTTATTTGCATTTTTCCTTTACTACAAGATTATTTTGGAACAGTTGCAGCATTAAAAATTTAAATAAATAGCAATCTGAAAGAAGAATTTTGCATAATTATTAAATGATGATAGGAATTTTGGATTAAGAGATTAGTTAAATACTGAGTAGTGATATGGTCAGTCAATTTATGTAGAATCTGATAACATGATTGAAAATACTGATTGAATTCTTGGCCTTGCACTGGGCAGTTTTACATTTGTGCCAAGTGCTCTTTTTGGACTCCATTGTACAGTGGTAAAACATCTTCAATTGCCATGAATTTTTTTAATCAGACTCTGTATGTTACTGCTATCAGCTGGTGCTATCGGCAACGAATTAATTTCCCTTTGTTTCTGAGTGAATCTACCGTCTAAAATCACTATTACTGAAAATATTTGCGTTTTGCTGAGGGTAGTCTAGGCAATATACGGCAAACTTCTTAGTGCGTGTGTACAACAGAATTTTTTTAAAAACCCTAGCGATATTTGGTCAGGAGTTGCTTGAAGCATAGCACATCGTTGCTGTCTATCGGCATCAGGCCGTTAGTTTGTCAATTATCACGAATTACCCACGAATCACGAACCCATTTATTCTCCTATGGCAATCTAGCAACTCATTAAAAATACACGCATGCGCAGTGGGGTAAGCGTGACGTCATGCAGTTCATTTCTGGGGATGATAGGTTATTAAGCCGACGAGGTGTTTTTACCTGTACCTTGTGCTTGTTATGAAGCTTACCCTCTGTAATTAGATTTATCAACCATTTCCCGTGGATCACAAATTACACAAATAAAATTTACAATTTTTTTTACTTCGTAAGATCATCTCAATTAAAAATGTATTTCTTGACTATTTTCAGAAAAATTCCAAGGGAGATGACAGCGTAATGGTAATAAATGCAGTCAAATTGTGTTGCTGGCACTCTTTCCGCATAATTTCTTGATAGACGCAGTAGTGAGATTTTTCAGTTGTTTTGCATATCACGGTATGATAGTAGATGACAATACAGTATTCATTTCAATGTTTGAGTGACCTTAGTGCAAAACAAGGTCAAGACCTACATGTAGGAAGAGTGACTAAAATTTTTCCAGGGACAACTTGCTTTAGGGATTTGAAATTGACAACATTGTACACGCAGGTTCGGCAGGAAGTGGGGTTGACGTCACTTTATATGAACCATGTCTCTGTCATACGCACATTTGCTACCTGGCAAGCGAACCGTGCAGCGACTTTGTTTCAGTCTGTTTTCTTAAATTCAATTTAAAAGGATTACAGTAAGAAATTAGTGATGGAAGAGGGAATGTAAGCAACAACTGAAGAGAACAGGATATCAGAAATAACTGTAGTCTGTAGGTATTGGCATATGTGTTATATTAGGGCCTACGCCTGTTTTCAGTAAATAAATCAGCAATATTCAAATCAAATTCAATATGGCACAGGTAAAGTTAACCTATGCCACTGTCTGCGAGCATGTTTGCTTGAAGGAATCTTTATTGGGGTCGGTCAGGTTTAACTTCAACGACAAGCTACCTTTACTGACTGTATTATAGTCCGGTCTTACAAGCAATGTTATCGTTAAGGTTAACATTATTTAAGATAAGATTTCAGCTTCCAAAAATCGCCCCCGACTTGTGCACCGTCAGGGTTAACTACATGTGCTTTGCCTTGAGTGATCTTTTTTTTTAATTAAATTAATACAGCATTATAAAATTAATCCCTATACTGGAAATATTAATTTGTTGTAATGTTGAAATCAGAATGATTTAAAGATACATTTTTTTGTTATAAAATATTGCCCTTTGCTCGCTACGAATGTCAAGCAGATTATCCAACATATATTATGTATAATTGGAGCAACATTAACTGTACATCGAAAGGCCGAAGCAAAATAACCAAGCAGCAGAAATCGAAGTCGTCCCAACACACACGTTGAAATGGTTGGTACACCAGCAGCGCGACACATCGCTTTGACTTAGTATCTGAACCTCGTGCAATTATTAATTAATTAATTAATTTATTTATTTATTTATTTATTTATTTATTTATTTTTTTTTTTTGTTCATCCTGGACAGACGATTGTATTCTACTTTTAACTAATAATTCCATGATCAATTCATTTGAAGGTGTAGAAGGGTACGAAGAAAAATGGTGAAAGACGCAATTTCACGGTGGACAGTGAACATGTACATTTCTACAAAGCACGTACAATTGACATCATTCATGATAATTAAGCTTTTAAAAACTATTATTTACTTACCTATCTATCTCTCGTAATGTTTTTATATAATTGACGATGTCTGCTATTGATGTAATGAACAGTGCTATTATGATTCACCCAAATTATATTTATTGTATGATTATTCATTTTTGTTGCGTAATTTGAAAATATAAACGAAGGAACGGATTTATTATTCACTGGGAAATTGTACTTTGCAATTTGCTGCGTTCAAAGATCAATAATGAAGGAATAAAATAGATTACAAATTGCAGAAAAAGCACGAAAAAAATACCATAACCATTTTCTTAATCAGCCACTCATTACAAAAATATTATATTAATGAAAACATCGTCCAATTGTGCAGTTATCGTGCAGTATCATGCAAGGTGGAATAAATTAATAAAGTTGTCTTGAACTTTTACCCAGGGTTTCGTTCCAGCTACCCTGACTATTTAGGCACTATAAACTTACAGTAGCTTTGTCACTATACCTTTTCATATGTTAGCTTTACAGTGCTGATGAGGGTTATACATGAAAACAAGATCGAGCTGGCAATACCAAAATCTAGAACCTAGGGTAGTTCCAGCTGAAGGTAATCTTGTTTTCCTAGATACCCACGTAGTAGACTGTAGACTATGTGTTCCTGCAGCAAGGGGCGCTGTAAAATAAATAAATAAATAAATAAATAAATAAATAAATAAATAAATAAATGAAAATGAAACACGTCCTCAGATTTGCCTTTTTAGACAAGTGGAACGCAGGGTACAGCTTGTTGGCTATTCCAGGGTACCCTNTTTTTTTTTTCGTGGCAAAAGCATCTGAAAACATTTTATTACCTCCTCCGTGTTGATGGTTAATATCTTATCACCAAAACATTTGTTTGAGTGTTTTCTTTCAGTTTAATCTGTATTGTCTGTCTGTCCGTATCTGTGTCTTTTGTGCGATCATTCGTGTACCTTTTATTGAAAGATGGCTGAGACCGTATGCAAGGCAGTGTATTCGTTACCAGCGCCTGAAAACTGACAGAGAGAGGAGTCTTCCACTTTTTATGTAGCGGCAAATCTGTAGGCAGCTGTATAATTAATTTTGATATTAACAGTGTCTCATAACAAAAACTGATTTGAGCGTATATCTTTTTAATATAAGCAATCGTAAAATCTCTACCAGAGCAATGGATCCACGACTGACTCGATCACGTTTAAAAAACACGTAACATGTTTCGAATAATCTTCACTGCATTTTTATCGAACCAAAAAACGAACCGGTCCACGTTGTACAGATTTAATAACTGGGACGTGGAATATGATGCAGGACTGCATACGTTATAGGTTATGATTCCAAGCAAAGTTGAAAGTGTGAGGCGAAAAGGCAGACCCAGGGAAATATGGAAATATAACGCGGAAGAGTAGAGATAGATGAAGTTTCCTCAGCCCTGAGCTTTGGCATGCATTTGGCAATCAAACATTAGTGTGGGGAGTGCCATCACCGCGCTTCCAAGATTCTACGCCAATTGAGAGAGAGAGAGAGAGAGAGAGAGAGAGAGAGTTTTTTTAACCGCAACTGTCGTTTGCCTCCGTGAGTTACTCACTCTGTTATTGTACAGCATTCAAAATTGAGAACTACATTAGAAAATACCAAGACAAAAATGGAGCATGGCAGATGTTTTTTGTCGTCATTTGCCTCATACTTCTGTCTCTTAGTTCTGTTTATCTTTTAACTATATGATCGAATGCTAGTGCTATCGTCATAGTAGACGTATCAAACATTAGCTTTATCATACATGACGAGCATGTTTTCAAATCAGCATTTTTACCCCTTGTACAACGGAAGACTGACACAGCAACGAAACAAGGTGGCCAAATAAAAGCGAATTAGCTCGATTGATTAAAGTCAAAGGTAAAATGTAGAAAAATGAATACTCCATTGGAACATAAAGTGATAGTGTTCATCGATTACCTCCGATACTAAAACAACGTTCACTTTTAATTTCCCTGTCATTAAATAAACTGTGCACTACACTGTGTTTTGGTTCAATATTTGGTGTTGCCATTTCAAGGCAAAAATAAACGTGAAAGCGAGCATCAATTACGATTTTACGTGTGATCTCGTCATTTAATATGATTCACCATGAATCTTGTTTTAACTATTTGGCAATTATCAGCTTGTACAGTATCAATGAGTTGACCAAAACGCTTTAATTTGATACACAAAATTATCTTGTTTATATTCAAAGCGGTATAGTTGACGTTGGCATTCTTGGCACAAGACAAACGTTTCAGAACATTGCCATCAGCAACTGAACAGTGGATAATCTCAGCACAGGTCTGTCTTTACAGTAGATAGAAGTATACGTGATGCAGAATTATTGATTCTTTATTGTTCTGGGTGACAACTGAAGCACACTGAACTAGAAAATAAGATATCGAATATGTTCATCAATTCACCTGTCCGTCTTCCCACCACTGTTCCGTGCTATAATGCAAAAAAAAAAGCATCTTAGACTGCATTACCGCAGAATTAGATCGATCCATCTGGATCGACCTAACTCCCTTGGTGTTCACGCTAAATTGCTGTCAGCCGAGCGCGCATGGAAGTTAATTACCCCCTTACAACTTTTAGCAGGCGGGACAGATATTTAAGCCGGCTAAGCTGACAGTAATCTAGTGAGACTCCCCACGGGGATAGATCGATCTAAAATCTGTGGGAATGCAGTCTTAGTTGGAGGTTCTGTTATCAAACTTAGCACAGGAGTTAAAAATTTGGCTGTAACTTTGTACTGTAGGTGTGAGGTAACATAACACACATATTGTGTTGATCATCATACTGTACCCACCAACGCCAAAGTGCTTTATCCCATTGGTAGTATGCAACCGGAGACTCGCCAATGCCTTCCTGGCTTCTACACTAGTTTACTGCATTGGCCTCTTGTTTAGAATACCTTACTGCCAGGGATCAGACTAGGAAAAAAAACGCCAATCTTCACGTATTCAAAATTCAGCTGGAAAACTCTTCCATAATAGTCAGAAGCTTGAACACAAAAACTGCAGTTCTTCGTGTTTCAAGTTGACAACATGCATTTCAAAAGGTGGTTCACGAATAGTAACTGATGATCCTAAAAAATCTAAATGGTGACTTCACCGGTTTCTGAACATTATGATAGAACTGGATTTCAAATGCAAATGGTCATCAGCGTTTAGAGGTTTTAGTATCAGCTTTATGGTCGACAATTCAAACGTCCTTGATTAAGGTTACTGACAGAGTTTGTTTTATTTTGTGGATGATGCATTAATGAATATACCTTTTTGCTGATTAAAAAAATTAAACTCCCCTCGAAATTTTAAAATATTGATGTTTATATGTCTAATTGCTAAGCATTAACATACATGTAAGCATTTCTTAGTGTTCATTGTCAATGTATAGCTTTCAATTTTGAGGTAAGAAAGCATTCGGTATGGGGCGTAAATAAATCTTTAAAGAAGATCTCATCGCGAAAATTGGCATAGGTGACGAAAAGTGTATGAGTGCCAATCCTGAGCCGTCAATTTGGTTTAATTTGTTATGTCCTGGAGTTATGAGCCTCTAATTACAATGAATAAAAATATAAGAAGAACTTTATCGCCGCATTCAATAAATCCATCAGTTTGTAGATAGATAAACGGAACGCCATTCAAAACATGCTAACATTAGCAAGAATCAATGAAATACCTGTAGAAACTGCCTGAAATGTGCCTATTACCAGTGTTAATATTGTCACAGAGTAGTCACACTGTGTGCTCGATAATCTTACCACAGCTGGATGCCGTTGGTAAAGCAGACTGCACACAAACGCAGAGAGATAGCACAGTCTACTCAGGGTGCGGTGTGCTCAAAAGATTGCTCTTCATCACATCCTTATACACCATGAACTCTTATTCATTTATTTATTTTGACAAAAAGTTATTTATTGAAAAGTGAAGTCAAGACGTGGTCGTATAGTAGTTCTGGTTATTGTGCATGATAATGCCGAGCGATAGGTATAATTCTGAGCGCTTCAGATGAAGTTGCTTGGGCTGCATGCTTCCCCAAGAGAGAGAAAATTCAAGGTTGCACTGGCCCTTAAATACTAGGCATAAATCACAAAAACAAAAAATAAAAATAAATAGATGAATATCTTATCCAAACAAAACACTTACAGCGTACATTATTATTATATTATTATTAGTTGGGTTGACGACATCCCAATCCCATAATCTTTTACGGATTTCTGTTCTGCTAGCAATTTTATGGTAACAGACTATTGCACTTTCAATTTATTTTATTTATTTATTTATTTATTTATTTATTTATTTATTTATTTATTTATTTATTTATTTTAAAACAGGAGCCTGTGAACTCAACTCTCAGGTGGCTAATGATGTTGAAGCCGTCCAGCTCAGTCAGAAAGAAGAGGCAACTTACCATGCCGTGAGTACTGGCCGGTTGACTTACTAATCTCACTTTACATCGAAATAGTTTAAGCAAAATTTGGGTCACGACATTAAGAAAACGACCATTCCGTCAATTTTTGTCACAAGACAAAACAGAAGTTGGTCATTAAGATGAGCATAGTGAGCGTATTACGTAAAAGTCAGAAATAGCTTACTGTCTACAAGAGGACTCAGTGGCGGATTAAGGGGGTTTCAGGGGGTCCTCATATCCCCCCTTCGGTTTCTGGAAAAAAATCACACCAATATTTCCCTGTTAATATTAGAATTGTGAAGGGCTGAATCATAGTTCTAAACTGCATCAAATGGCACCGTTTGCCCCCCAAAACACAGAACCCCACACCAAGGGAACAAGGGTCGGCTTCGCATCAGAGGCCTGTTATTCTTAAAAAAACTGGACCCCCCCTTAAAATAATACTGGATCCGCCCCTGGGACTCTAGCTGTTACAAAATTGTATTTTAAAGACAAGGCCTCTGGCAGGAATTAGCATAGCCAGTGTATAGATCGATGTATAGTTGTTCTTCGTAAACAGTATATTATTAATCTGCCCTACGGGTGGCCTTAAAACATTAATGCTTCAGTTAAATATCTGACTTCAGCCGTTTATAAAATGAGGCTCAACTTTACAAAAGAACGTTAGGGGTGATCGATACGTAATGTGGACCTTCATGTGGAAACAGCTTTTTCCCGTTTTTCTGGGTAATATTTGCCTTACTATTAATGTAATTAACATAAACACTTTTACTCACGAGCTTCTATTTGTTGCCTCTGCACATGGGGTGGACAAACGTAAATGGTCAATTTCGATGCTTTGTAAAATGGTGTGAGATAGTGAGCGGTTGCCGAGGTATCTAACAAATATATTATCATGAAAATTGGCATGGTTGACGACAAGAGCGTGATCTACAATACAGTGCCAGCTTTTCTTTTAAAGTTATTGTTCTATTCTGAGATTTGAACCCTTAATTACGATGTTTCGTAAAAAAAGGCATCGTTTAGCCTTTATACTTGTGAAGCAGATGTAGGCCTTTCAAGAAAATTTCCTGGCACAGGATTGTAGTGCTTATTGTTGTGACAATAATTAGGCGATACATGCTGTTGGTAGCTGTTCAGTTGACGGACATCTTTTTGAAATTAATATCACATTAATTAAACCCCGAAATAATGTTATTAAGACTTATTGATTTCACACCGATTACAGTTTGATGCCACTCTATTATTTCTTTTCATAACATTTTTTTTTATTTCAGCATTATCTATACACTTAAGGAAAAAAAAATTCCACCCTATCGATTCCCCTTAAAGCGGAATCGTTCGTAGTTGAACCTAAGATCATTTTTCCATTTTTAAAACAGGCTTCTTTTGTCAACTCTAAAACAATCCAAATATTGATTTACGCAGAGCGGATNGGGCCAGTTTTGTCTCTTTATCTTTATATGTGTTCAGCAGTACCCAATAAGTTTACGTTTTCAGACCCCATTTGATTTGACTTATGCCATGTTTTTAGATTTAAAGAAACGATGCCTAGCATTTCTTGCAGTTTTCCTTCATAGAAAAAAAAACGTAGAAGGATGGTGATGATACGTTTCTAAAAAGGATGCAAGCTATTAACAATTATCCCACTTTAAATAATTAGCTCACTGGAAAACTAATAAGATAAAGAAAATCCCTTATAAGTTCACATATTTATTTTATCGCCAATTTTCCTCGCAGAGACAACAGGATTACTCAACATAGACATATCCGGTTTCGGCCAAAAAACCGTCTACTGCGACAACGGATGGCTTGTTGTCTTGAGAAGAACAGATAATCAGGTGGATTTCCATCGAACTTGGAACGAATACAGAGATGGTTTTGGAGACCCTCGTGACCAATTCTGGCTCGGAAACGAGGCTCTCTATGGGCTGACCAATCAAGGCAATTATTCCATGCAGATTGATATGAAATCCTGCGATGGAAACTATTACTACGTCAAGTGGAACTTGTTTCGGATTGGTGCCGAGGCAGACAGATATGCGATCAATGCTATAACGGTGGAGTCTTACAACACTTCGACCAATTCATATTTGGTGGAGAATCTGGGCTGGCAGTTTGGCACCTACGACAATGATATTGGGAATACGTGTTCTGCTTTACACGGTAAATATAATACATGTACAATCCTAACATTTATCAAACATGAATTAAGAAATATTACAATTCTTCATAGCGACTTTCGCGACCTCTTTTTATGAAACGTTTTACGTGATTTTAATTGCCCTTTCTTGTTTCCTATCAGCCTACCTACCAGTATTTATCTATATGGATCCATTAATTATGGTGTTAAGCAAATATCTATAATGAGTCTTTGTGGCTGACGAAAGCGACTGTTTTAAGTTCTGAACATGGGCTTCATTTATGCTGTATGACGTGAAACTCTCATTCTGTCTAAAGGGCAACTCTTTTATTTACCGATAGGTGGCCACACATGATAGAACCAACTGACAAAATATATTTTAAAAAAATACACATTATACAACGTATCAAAATAACTTATTTCCAGGTGGTGGATGGTGGTATAATGACTGTGTCCGCTGGCACCTGACTGGGACATACCCCGTGAATTGTGACACAGGCGCCGCGGGCATGAAGTTTGCCAGCATCAGTGGTAACAACTGTAACACGGCGTGTATGCTGAAGGCTGCTACCATGAAGATAAGACGGAACAGTTAAGGGATGGGTTCATAATGATTACCAGAGCTGCGTTATAAATACAAAGCATACTTCGAAATAAAGACATTTCTTAAGAAACATGCAAGCGAATTAAATGACAACCGCGCAGTTTGCACCTGCCCAAGTAACAAAACGCCGGTGGGCTTACATAGGCCTCCGCGGCGTGGCTATCCGTTGACCTGCCAGCAACTGTCGCTGTTTGGCGAACGTCAGTTTATTCGCCTGACCCCGGAGATGAAAATCCCGTCGGATTTAATCTTTATCATTTGAAGTAGCCGAAGGGTACAATCGAGCTGTCAGAAATACATATATTGGTAGGCAAGCTAACGTTGTGCGCCAAAAAATAAAAACCGACGGAATTTATCCACGGATGATTTTCCGATTACATTCTTTTAAGTTCTGTAGACGTTTGCTCTTATGCGCAACATTCGCCAAGTTTTGTGTGTCACATATATGTGTATTTGTATTTCAAAACAACATTCACGGCGAATTGAACTTCACCTTTATTGCTAAAAGGTTAGCTCAACATCACGCCGATTCTCGCTCGTTTTCTTGTGTAATATAACGTCAAGCAGCACCACTCTATACCATGAACACTATCTCTGTCGAAAATCTACCATATAAAAATAAATCATATATATCTTATTTTGTGAATTTTCTTGACACGGATTTACCATCAATATGTTTTAAGGTTAACATTTATTATTATTATTATTATTATTATTATTATTATTATTATTAGTTTATTTTCCCTTTGTTGCAACACAATGCATTTTTGAGTCATCAGCTCATTTATGGCCTGTTCAGTTTTTCTAAACCGATTTATAAAGTGATGTTTTAATATCGGATTCCTAGGGCCAAATGATAGGTAATTAAGCCGACGAGGTGTTTTTACCTGTACCTTGTGCTTGTTATGAAGCTTACCCTCTGTAATTAGATTTATCAACCATTTCCCGTGGATCACAAATTACACAAATAAAATTTACAATTTTTTTTACTTCGTAAGATCATCTCAATTAAAAATGTATTTCTTGACTATTTTCAGAAAAATTCCAAGGGAGATGACAGCGTAATGGTAATAAATGCAGTCAAATTGTGTTGCTGGTACTCTTTCCGCATAATTTCTTGATAGACGCAGTAGTGAGATTTTTCAGTTGTTTTGCATATCACGGTATGGTAGTAGATGACAATGCAGTATTCATTTCAATGTTTGAGTGACCTTAGTGCAAAACAAGGTCAAGACCTACATGTAGGAAGAGTGACTAAAATTTTTCCAGGGACAACTTGCTTTAGGGATTTGAAATTGACAACATTGTGCACGCAGGTTCGGCAGGAAGTGGGGTTGACGTCACTTTACATGAACCATGTCTCTGTCATACGCACAGTTGCTACCTGGCAAGCGAACCGTGCAGCGACTTTGTTTCAGTCTGTTTTCTTAAATTCAATTTAAAAAGGATTACAGTAAGAAATTAGTGATGGAAGAGGGAATGTAAGCAACAACTGAAGAGAACAGGATATCAGAAAAAACTGTAGTCTGTAGGTATTGGCATATGTGTTATATTAGGGTCTACGCCTGTTTTCAGTAAATAAATTAGTAATATTCAAATCAAATTCAATATGGCACAGGTAAAGTTAACCTATGCCACTGTCTGCGAGCATGTTTGCTTGAAGGAATCTTTATATTGGGGTCGGTCAGGTTTAACTTCAACGACAAGCTACCTTTACTGACTGTATTAGTCCGGTCTTACAAGCAATGTTATCGTTAAGGTTAACATTATTTAAGATAAGATTTCAGCTTCCAAAAATCGCCCCTGACTTGTGCACCGTCAGGGTTAACTACATGTGCTTTGCCTTGAGTGATCTTTTTTTTTAATTAAATTAATACAGCATTATAAAATTAATCCCTATACTGGAAATATTAATTTGTTGTAATGTTGAAATCAGAATGATTTAAAGATACATATTTTTGTTATAAAATATTGCCCTTTGCTCGCTACGAATGTCAAGCAGATTATCCAACATATAGTATGTATAATTGGAGCAACATTAACTGTACATCGAAAGGCCGAAGCAAAATAACCAAGCATCAGAAATCGAAGTCGTCCCAACACACACGTTGAAATGGTTGGTACACCAGCAGCGCGACACATCGCTTTGACTTAGTATCTGAACCTCGTGCAATTATTAATTAATTAATTTATTATTATTATTATTTTTTTTTTTTTTTGTTCATCCTGGACAGACGATTGTATTCTACTTTTAACAAATAATTCCATGATCAATTCATTTGAAGGTGTAGAAGGGTACGAAGAAAAATGGTGAAAGACGCAATTTCACGGTGGACAGTGAACATGTACATTTCTACAAAGCACGTACAATTGACATCATTCATGATAATTAAGCTTTTAAAAACTATTATTTACTTACCTATCTATCTCTCGTAATGTTTTTATATAATTGACGATGTCTGCTATTGATGTAATGAACAGTGCTATTATGATTCACCCAAATTATATTTATTGTATGATTATTCATTTTTGTTGCGTAATTTGAAAATATAAACGAAGGAACGGATTTATTATTCACTGGGACTTTGTACTTTGCAATTTGCTGCGTTCAAAGATCAATAATGAAGGAATAAAATAGATTACAAATTGCAGAAAAAGCACGAAAAAATACCATAACCATTTTCTTAATCAGCCACTCATTACAAAAATATTATATTAATGAAAACATCGTCCAATTGTGCAGTTATCGTGCAGTATCATGCAAGGTGGAATAAATTAATAAAGTTGTCCTGAACTTTTACCCAGGGTTTCGTTCCAGCTACCCTGAGTATTTAGGCACTATAAACCTACAGTAGCTTTGTCACTATACCTTTTCATGTGTTAGCTTTACAGTGCTGATGAGGGTTATACATGAAAACAAGATCGAGCTGGCAATACCAAAATCTAGAACCTAGGGTAGTTCCAGCTGAAGGTAATCTTGTTTTCCTAGATACCCACGTAGTAGACTGTAGACTATGTGTTCCTGCAGCAAGGGGCGCTGTAAAATAAATAAATAAATAAATAAATAAATAAATAAATAAACGAAAATGAAACACGTCCTCAGATTTGCCTTTTTAGACAAGTGGAACGCAGGGTACAGCTTGTTGGCTATTCCAGGGTATTCTCGACCAGGGCCACAGATAATATTTTCCCAAATCGAGACATAATCTGCGATTGACGTCTTTTTTGTTTATGGAAAAAATCAAATGAATTGTAATTTAGCAATACTGGCTTCAGTGATTGCAACAGTCTTCGTCAATCAAGTCAAATGACACATAATGACGACCACACTATATAAAGAGTATTGTGCAGCAAGTCTACATTCTTGGTGTAGTGATCGTCTCACATTTACCATGGAGAAAAGAATTTTCGTCGCAGCGTGCTTGTTCCTGGTGATTGCCACGTACTGTGAGTATACTTATATAGCATGAAACTTAACAGTTTGACTGTTCGTATTTACTAGACTGCATGTAAGACCCAAACTTGTGCAATGCAGTAAGCTGTACTCCTCGATATGAAAAATGGCCTAAGCGTTTCTAACGTCTGTCATTGCCTACTTTGATCATGGCCGTCACAGTTTAAGGAAAATGTCTGTGATAATTAGTACAAGTCTAAAATTTTGGACAGTGTCGAAAATCGAACACACGGAGCGAAATTATACGAAAAATTCTCAGTAATACGAAAACGATACTGTTTTCATTGTCATGGAAATTTCAGGCTCTCTCTCTGAGGCTAGGATGACTAAGATGGGTGACGAACTCCCATTCAAGGTCCGTGCCTTGGACGCGGCTTCTAAAGGTAAAAACTGCCAGTATGCTAAGTGAACCTTATGGTCGAGTATGTTAACGGTTCTGCAACACATACTATTTATGTCTGCTGCAAAGTGCTTTACCAATAATACCACGGGAAATTACAGTTGATCTCTTGGTCCATGTACGAATAAAACGTTTCATTTATTGAAGGTTGGAGCACCAAGAAGTACATCCTTCTACTTCATTTTAATAAGGCAATGTAGAAATAAGCGTCTCCTTCTAGATTAAAGGAGATTTTTCGAGTTTTTCCTCTTACGCATCTCTCCTCTCTCTCTCTCTCTCTCGTCACCAATCTACAATTGAAATTCCGTTTAAAAAAAAATAAAGTAGAAACATGATAATGAAGTTAACAAAACGAACCCTGAAGATGGCTTTATTTATTTTATCAGATTTAATAACTATATCTGAGAACTAATTCATTTTCCAGAGCGGCGTTCCCTTGACGATGTTCTCAACTCCCAGGAGAGCGCCAAGTCCTTCGCTGTCAACAAACGGAAGGAAGATGGCCGCTGATTGGCTCTGAGAATTACACAACTTTATCTGTTGTGTAATTTTGTTTCTGTGTTTGATTTTGTGATTATTTAATCAAATTCAATTAAAATAAACACAGTGACTAACATATGCTCCCGCTTGTGTGTGTGTGTGTGTGTGTGTATGTGTATGGATAGGCGACGGATACATGTATCTTTTTTTCGTTGTTCAACACACATTAATCGATAACCGTCACATTTTCTTATCTGACACTGGTGATAATGCCTTCAGAGATGTTAACTCTGGTCAGTGTTGCATGATCCCGGCTTTTAACATTTTTTGTATACTATGCTTTCTCTTTCTGCACGAAACACGAGGGCGTCCGCCACATATACACGTGCGCGTTTTAAGAGGTTTAGCACTTGTTGTAACAAATCATATTCAAGAGAATTAGACCGACCAAGATCAAACTCGTCTTTAGCAAAGGCATGTTCAAATTCAGACAGAATTAATCTTTGTTTTCTGAAATTTATCCAGATTCCCTTTAGATTATTCAGACGCCACTTTTAGATGTTCAAAAATCTCCGATGTTCCACTAGAGACGCAACCCGAAGAGTATAGCCCGATGGGTACGTCATCAGCCATTTGATTCAAGTCTTGACTGCCCAACGATTGCATCCACACTCCCGGAATGACCCAGTGATAGACGATTTCAAAATTTCAGCTTTAATTTTTGCTGCACCTCTGGAACCCTCAATACCTTCCCCCATCCTCAGAGGTTGTTTATTCAAGTGATTTACTATATTAGTCCTTTTTCAAGCGGTCACTTGTTCTTGCGGACTTGCTCACGAAATGAGGGGAATTATCACTTGGAACCAATGCAGAATTGATTTTCAATTTTAGGCGACCCCCACCCCTCCATCTTGAAATAAACCGCAAGCCATAGCTTCAATATGACTTTTTTTATTTTACCCCGTTTCATTATATGACGGCTTTCAACTGGAATTACCAAGTTTGAGGATACCAACTGCGTTTTTTCTAAGCTGTCTTATTTGTGCTATTTTATCGTCTTTTGACCACGATCCAGCTGATGGATCAAGACATACTGACATGCTTTCCTTTTCTAAGTTCTATTATCCGAATTACTGTCTCACTCGCTCATATAATAATAATAATAATAATAATAATAATAATATGAGGCTGCCCGGGAGGACTCTTTTCGTCTGAAGGGAAGGCAAACAATCATCGAGATCGTTGGCTAACCAGAGTTGGCTTACCAGCAAAGCAACTGTTCGCTTTGACTTCGTATCTGAACTTCGAGGAATCTTCTGTAATTATTTTTATGTTCATCGTAAAAAGACAATTTCAATTGACTTTTGGCGTTTCATTTCATAATTATTTCATGTGAAAGAGGAAAAAGGGTACAGAGAAAAAAGATGTATTTTCTCGGTAAAGCACTCAATTTAAAGGCAAAAAAAGTGGATTGTGATTATGTTCATTCTACAGAGCAGGCACAATTGACATCGATCACGTTAATGAAACTTTTTAGATGTTATTCATTTACCTATCTATCCCTCGTAATGTTTTATGCCAGTTTTTATGTCTGTTTTGATGTAATTATCAGTGTTATGATGATTCACCAAAATTCTATGATTGCTGAATCTGTTGCGTAATTTGAACAGAGATATGAAGGAATTAATTTATTTTACCTGGTAAATTGGACCTTGCAATTTGTTGCGTTCAAAGATAAATAATGAAGGAATAAAATGGGCTTATTGTAGAACAAGCGCAAAAAATGTCATCGATTTTTATTAATCAACCATTAATGAAAAACAATTTATGTCACTAAAACTGCCGAACAGTCTTCGCTTATCGTGTAGTATCATGGAAGGTGGAATAAATGGTAAAGTCGTTCTCAACATTTATCCTGGTCCAGCTGAAAGTAATTTAGTCTTTCAAGGTACATGTACCCCTGAAAAGAGGCTAATGGCCAAGAAAGTAGACTAAAGACCCCATCCCATTGGGAGTGTTCAAAATTAAGTTATCGTACCAGCAGGAGCGTACTGTCTCTGCGGGGATTCTCCCTGAAGCGCAGTACTAGTCAATTTACAAAAAAAAAAAAAAAAAAACATANAAAAAAAAAAAAAAAAAAAAAAAAAAAAAAAAAGTGCAGACAATTTTGAAAAAATATAAAGAGATGACAATTTCCCAAAGCCAGGGATTATTTGCTATTGATGTGTTTTCTGAAAGGCATAAAATGATTTGTAATTTAGCAATATTAATATTGCCATCATTGATTGCAGCAATCTTCACCAATAAAATAAAATGACATATAATGACGACCGCACTATATAAAGAGGACCGTGCAGCAAATCTACATTCTTGGGGTAGTGATCGTCTCACATTTACCATGGAGAAGGGTATCTTCGTCGCAGCTTGCTTGTTCCTGGTGATTGCCATTTATTGTGAGTATATCATGGCCAACAGAAGTCTGGCCGTTCGTCTTTTAGTGGACGCTAGGGAAACAGATTCGGCATATACTTTTTTGCAATAGGTGCCTGGGAATAGAGCAAAGATTATTAGCACCATGGTAGATGTAAAATGAAGCCTAAATCTCGTTTCATATCGAGACGTAAGTCTTTTTGCATCGCAACAGTTTTTAGAAAAACCGTCCCACCCCCTATTTCGAAAAGTTATTGAATATATGTACAACTACTTGATTTACCAAAGACCTAAGCGAGTCATCGAAATTTCACGAAAACCACCCTGTAATACGATATAATATTATCTAACAATCTGCTTTGTAGGTACTCCCTCTGAGGCCGATCTGCGTGAATCCGACTTCAAGCTCCATGAGACATATCCTGGTGGGCTGCACGTGTCTTCTAAAGGTAAGCTAGCAGTCTACTAACGGATATATTCCCCCATGCCTCAGATATGTCATGGTCAAATGCGTCAGCGGTGCCGTGACACAATCGTTTTATGTCTAACAAATACCTATGAATATTACAGCAGCTTCAGGAGAATTTGAGAATTCATCCGACTTCTTCATTTAAATTTGGCAGTGCAGAAATGAGCGATTTCTTCTACATTCTAGACGGATAGGGAAACTTTTGAGTGGCTTCGAATTCTTTAATTCCACCTCACCCTCTCTCTTTCCCTTTCTCTATTTACTTTTGATAGCAATCTACATTTGAAATTTCTGTAAAAATACGCATAATAATTGTAATAATAATAAAACAGATAACAAGGGTAAAAAGACATAAATGATAACGACAACTTAAAGGATAGTTAAAATAAGATAAAATACAATATTGTTGAGAAAATAAACACAACAAGCCTTATTTGGGGTTTCGATTTTTAAATAAAATAAAATGAATAAATTAAAAACCAAATCTTATTTTCCAGAACGGCGTTCCCTAGACGATGTTCTCGACTCGCAGGAGAGCGCCAAGTCCTTCGCTGTCAACAAACGCGAAGAAGGAGGCCGCTGACTGGCTCTAAAAACTACACTACTTTTTCTGTTGTGCAATTTTGTTTCTGTGTTTGATTCTGTGATGATGAGATTGAAACAGTTTCAATACAAATAAACACAGTTACTAACATAATGCTCGCGCTTGTGTGTGTGTGTTTCTCTCTCTCTCTGTGTTTGTGTGTTATAACTGTCGGGATGCGAATGTTTAGTAATATGTGCATCGCGGCACTGTTGCTATGCGTCGACAAACGGCACCTATAAATAAATAATTAAATGATGAACTACGAGCTTTTTCCTTTCAAATTAATTCTGAACTGCTTTTTTATAAATTAACAAACAACTAAATGAATGAATAAAAAACCAAATAAATAAACTTTCTGTTTGAAGCTAAATTTTTTTCGATATTCCCTCGTTTATATAGCAAACAGTAGCCATGAACTCTCTCTTCCGTCGCTATATATAAAATCGCACTGTGAAGCAAATACGCCCAAAAGTATAAAATTAGAAAGACTCTTTACGAATTTTAATTTTATATTAAAATATAAAGTATAATTATTGGTAATACGTTTTCTTTCATCTTCATTTTCTTTTATTTTGCGCTTTTATTACGTATCAATGTTGGCACCTTGAAAAATAAAGTGAAACAACAATCTTTTCGAATATATTCAATTTAATGATATAACCAACAATGTTACAGTTAATGGGTCTTATGTATAACAGAATGATATAAAATACGATGCAATATCACATTATAATGGTAATAAGTGTTACTATACATACAAATGGTAGACTATCATGAAATTTGATAAATCATTCAACTCCTCCTTTTTTTTGCCCTTATGTAACTATCGTTTTCTACTTTTGAACGTGCGGCTCGTTTGAAGTTGCTACGTGACAGGAGTATCAGACGTGACAGTCGCCATCTTGAATTGTGCTACTCTGTCCCAACAAATGAATGAATTTCCAGTTCTGAGGTTTTCCTCCTGCTGCAATCAAAAGGAATACCGTTTTTTTTATACTTGTACCACGTGTTTGCATAGTTGAGGACTATTATCTCATTAAAAAAATACCATATAAATGCTCATGGTCGTGACATTCGAATTCTTTTAATGTTGCCTTCTTTCCAAAAATGATTATATCGTCACATCTGCTCTCTGATAATGGACTACATTGCTCTAGATTGCCGGGTGGTAATATCGGTAACAATTAAAGGGAAAAAGCCAAATAAATAAATAAATAAAATAACGAGCCTTTACAAACAAAATCTTGTACTGATAACTCCTTTAATTTTCTAGTCTACCATCAATTTTAAGTTATGTTGAGGCTACATAGTTCCACAACCTGGGGATAATACAATATTTGTCGGAATTCTCATAGTCTAACGTTACATAAAGCAACAGTGCAGTCTCTTGTGTGATTTATACAACTTGTGACGTCACTGTGCGTCATAACTATGTTAACTTGCACCGACGTTCACTTCTACTTAGTGAGAAATATAGGGTTCCTTATTTAATTCTTTTCACATTTTTCATAATTATATACACATTGTTATTAACTCGTTATATTGAAATAAACAAATATAATTTATAATCGATTATCAGGACTAACTAGAGCTACCAGTTACAGCAACATGCTAAGATAAATTAGTACATAGCACTAACATACACATACATAACGGAAATTTCTGTATTATATTTATAATATATACAATTTATCTGGATGCTCATGTCAATGGAAATACGGCAAATAATGCCTTCAACACAAGGTGGCTCTGCTCAAGAAAAGACCCTTCACAACCTTGACTTTCAATCTCGTGCATGGAATTTTTCTGACTCTTTGTAAAAGTGAAAAAAAAAAAAAGATTAGATTGTAAATTTCTACAGCACCCTACAAATATCTATCTAGTAAGCCCTGCTTTTATGGCAGTTAGGGGAGTTTCTGTATCAAAATCAATATTTAAAAATATTCTATCTTACAAAATGACACATTTAAACATTAAATTATTTCAAATTTCTCTAACTTTTGGAATGAAAAATTCTTATCAATAAAATGGAAGCTTCTTAAATACAATTTCTACTAAGGACCTCACAGTATATGAACTGAAAAACTGTTTCTCCACTGTTTGAAACCTTTTAAACAGCACTCTTCAGTGACCAATTTTGTAGTTTACAATGAAGCATGTACTTTTAAGAGTACAGTGTGCAAAAGAAATAAGACCCCTTAATAGCCTAGCTGTTGTTGGGGGAGGGGGGGGGAGGAGGTGTCAACTATGTCGCAATGTCACAACCAGTTCTTTCACACCTAACACATCTTATATATGTCTCTAAAATCAACTTATCTTGCTACATCCAGTATAGCATATAAAAATTGTTTGATTTACGGGGATTAATTAAGTGTATGAAAGATAAGGCACTGGTGTTATTTCATTTATAGATTATAACAACAGACTGGATCAAAGTGAACAAGGGTCTGAATATTTCACCACTAAATCTTATCTGCTGAAGAAGTAAACCTTGCTGAAAACACGGATTAAAAAAATAAATAAAGATTATATAAAGATCTACTGTTGATAAACTAATTTCCTGTTCACAATCTCACATAAAATCACAACCAATTCTCTGCATCACATTTAGTCCCCATTTTCAAACAGATACAAATCAACTGAAATATTTCAAAATTGGGTGACCCCTCCCCCCAACCCTTTAGCCCTAGATATGTTTCAATTCTTTCTTAGCACCTTTATAGAATAAGGTAAGGCATACTTCATCCACTGGTACATGAATTGGAAATAGGAGAGTCTAATAAACTACTGACTCACAATATCTTTTATGTGATGCATGCAATTAATATACAGCAATGTATTTTGATTACTCCTTTGAAAGAGAAAAAGACAACTATTACTAAGTCTGGCCTATGTGGTATAGATAGTATATACAATACAATACAATACAATCTATGTCCTACTGGAAGATTACACTATATTATCACATATCATCTTTGTTCTCACTCCACTCCTTTCCCCATCTCAGATCTCAACAATCAGACATCAATTCTGAATCAGTCTTTTAGGTAACTGACCACTATCAATTAATATAATACGATATAATTAAAGAGGTGAGGGAAAAATCTGTATATATAAGATTTTGCAGGAAAAAAGATGAGGTGTTGTGCACCTTCCTAGAAGGTGTCAAATGACTTCCATAGATCACATGACTTTTTCAGATCACATGACTGGTAGCATCCATATTGGATATATATATATATATTACGTTTTTGACGTCTCCGACTGCATACATATTATATGAAGTTTATATTAGGAACCCAGTTTAACTATCACATATACCCAGTGGATGCTGACAGCGTCAAATTCAAAGCACAACTGGTGAACAGTTATATACTCCTTGTGGCGCAATATCATTTCTGACAGCATGTTTAGTCATTGTGGTACGATATTACTCTCCATACTCTCAATATTACTCAGAATATCATTTTCCTGGTTCTCGGTTTCCCAGTAAAAAGATTGAAGTTTTGTCTCTTGGCCTTCACAGTTCCTGTACACTGGAAGTAAGACGTGCAGAATAACCTGGCCAGTATTGCCTCGCCAAAGCCAATATTCCCACAGCCAGAAATCTTCCTTCCAACGGAAAATCAGCCACCAACTGTGTCAGAAAGTAATGGTATAATGGGTTATGTGAACAAATATAATATCTTTTCATGCATTTCCTGTTTCTTTCTGTGAAATCTTGAATAATGCATTTTCTGACATAACTTCCTGAAGTATTTTTAATCACATCTTCAATTACACACATTTTCATGCCATTTTTCTTGCCAGTTAGAATTTATTTCCACAATGCAATTTTCTTGTCAGCTTGAAATCCCTGTGTCACAAATCCAGTGATGTCATGCTGCTATTTTCAATTAAGATGGCCCTGCAGTGCTTTTGCTCCAATGTGTCTCCTTCACTGTGACCTAAAAATGACAAAGAAGACAATTAATGCAATGCACAAGTTGCATAGTCAAACAAAAGGTATACAGCTAGGTGGAGCTGGCGGTGGTGGTGGTGACAGGTTAGTTAAAGCTCTGTGTAGACTATAAAATGTACTGCTGTAGGTTTCTTAGAAAACATGTAACCAAAATGAATTATATAAAGCACATGTGGAGTATCAAATAACATTTTATAAGCCAATTATATATGCTTTAAAACACATGCATAATCAAATGAATCTAAAAGTTATTAAGCAAAATTGTTTAATCATGGAGATAGCATGTAACAATTTAACATTTTTAAACACCAAAGAATATAAATCGATGCAAACAAAAATCAAAACACAAAGGAATGAACTTAAAAATCACACAACTCTGTCCAAAAACAATCAATTGAATAAAAAGAAAATAAAACAATTAAAATATTAGAAATGAAGTAAAAAAGGTTACCAGTAAATGGAATTAAATGCAAAAGACAACATAGAAACCAAGGGCAAAAACAAAATCAAAGGCAAGCAAAAACATTCTCAAAAGTGCCAAACATCATATCAAACATGTGTAGTAATGCAAAACGAAAAAAATAAATAAATAAAACGAAATAAATCAAAAAGCCAGACAGTAACCTTTTCCGAAAATGATAAAAATGTTACAACTATTAATGAGTTATAAAGAATAAAACCAGGCCATGTTTTTTTTTATTGGAAGTGTAGTAGGAAGTCTAGTTAATACTGGAACACCATCTAAGGTCCTAGCCATAAGTTTCTACACTAACTAGGTTCACTTCAAACCACATCGTTGTACACTGATATATCTTACGTCAAAGCCTCCATATAGATAACATGGTGGTAGGATTGGGGATTATTTAGGCTTATAGCTGACCTTCCGTAGATTATTACGCCCTCCAGCATTACGAATGGCGATCATAAGCTCCTCATGGGGGTCCAGTTGGGGTTCAAAACGCTTCGATGGTGGCCTCTGATTGGCTGGTTTCAAGTTGACCTTCAGCGCTGTCATTTCAGATGCATCAGGCAGTTTGAAGGTGTCGTCGGATGCTGGTGGTTTGGCCTGTCCATTGGATGTTGGTTTCACAGGTCCGTTAGCGGCTGATTTGATGGAGCCGTTTGGCACTTGGTTGGAAGGTGGTGGCGGAGGAGGCGGTGGTGGTGGGGCAGACGCAGGAGCAGGTGGCGCCACAGGCGGGGGTACAGTGGATATCATGGAAGACCGAGGAGACGAGTATGGTTTTGGGAGAGCTGCAGACCTAGATGAATAGATGGATAAACATGCGGTTATGCATCATTCTTTAAGAAGGCAGCAATTGCAAGGAAGATAATTAAGACAAAACCATGCTATGTATGGCATGCAGCCATAATTTGCCAAATTTTAATAACTTTGAAAAAAAAAAAAAAAAAACTTTGGGTGACTGGGTGAGTGTGTGGGGCAGTCCTTCAGGTGTTTCCAAAGAAAGTCAATATTTTCCCTGAAAATATTTTTTCAATAGTAAAATAGGTCCTTTGACTTGTGAATTGATTCTGCAAGGCTTTAACAAAGTGGGATTCTTATTCTTAAAATTTTTTTCCATAGCCAAATGAAAATGATTAACAAATGAAATAAAATTGATTTTGATAAGTGATGAGACAGCAGTGTACAGCGAGTCATTCCCCAGCAAAGGTCTGAAAACATTTTGTACACATTCAAGTAACTACACATGCTGTATTTAGTATACCAATAAGTATACAAATGTCAATACAACCATTATACAAAAGATGACAATCAAAAACACCTGACAAAAACCTACCTTGAAGTATCCTCCTGTGACTTCTGTGTATTGTACGAAGCTGAAGTCCCTAATTCCGCCTTGATGTCTCGAACTTGTGTAAAGCTAGACTGGCGGTCCAACTTGGCTCCATAGCCGCGGGGAATAGTGCTGGTGATACTGGAGGACCTGGGACAGGAGATAGTCAGAATTTTATGACGAATATTTATGAAAAGGTAAAGTGAAAACAGATATCAGAAAGTCATGGTATTAGATTTGCAGAATTAGTTTCTATAAATAATATATATTTATAACAAAAAAGGTCGTTCAGGGAGAGTATGAAATGACATCCGAATAAAAATGGACACTAGTATCAAATCACACATAACTCTTGTAAGTAAAAAAAAGTTCCATACTAATCTGATCTAAAATTTGTTATTTTGCCTTAATATAGAGAGGAAAAAAAATCCACGTTACCTCTCCAGCTTTGGTTTTGTGACAGTAGCCTCAGCTTCAACTGTTTTTGCTTCACTGGCAGCAACTGTCTCTGAAGCTGGGGCCCCCTGTCCTTGTTCTCTCGCACGTGCTGCAGCCGCCATCTTTTCTGACTCTGAGATAGCGTTGCTAAAGACTTCCATGCTTTCACGTAACATTGCCATCCTCTGCAGGTGCATCTGCATCTGTTCTTGAAGAGATCCTGCCTGCACTATTTTCTTTTCTTCCAAGATTGCCTAAAGTAAACGACAAATACACACATGTAAATGAAATATGAAAACGTAAAGTGTAATACTGAGTTACTACATGCACACATAATTGTATGTGTATGGTCTTATAAAGTCAACCATACCACCTGCTAAACTGATAACAAACAGATTTCCTGCTTGAACTCACACCATATTGAAGTACATTATCAAGAACAGTCATGCTCAAAATCATTGTTTAACATGGCTATTAGTTAAACTTACTCTAGCAGAAGAAACAGTGTAGTCACCAGGACATCTTCACTGCCACGTGTACAACTCAATGTTGAAATCAAAAGTGTGACTGTTAACATATCTGGCTACATAAACAACATGGTACAATTTAAGACCCATTTCCAGTGGACTTGAACCCACCTAACAATGAACCATTATGATAAGCTTATCATGCATGGTCAATTAAATATCACGCAACTTTCCTCAATCATAGACGATAGTGGGAGCAGCAGAAGGATAAGATTTCTTGCTTAATATGAGCTAGTTGTAACTAGACATCCAGCTGAAACGTAAATCTCTACTGGAAACTGGCCTTTGAATGACATCTAGGGCAGGGTTAATATGCCTATTGCATGTCTTAAGCTCTCAGGTGGCTTGAAGTGACCACTATGTGGCCAGGTGCTCACACAATCATTATCAGTCAATGTCCAGACTGGACACAAACTGGACAGCTCTCTAGTAAACCTGTCTAGGACTGGTTTAACACACAAACATAAACAAATAGGTCTTAGCTACAAGACCAAAATGTTTTAGTTTGACTCAATAATAGAACATAATAGACTGTTGGACCTGTTTTATATAATATTATTTTATTTGATATTATCTAATTTAATTTCATTATTATTTTAGCGTATGACTACAAACATATCCTGAATTAAAACAGACAAACAAACAAACAATCAATCAATCAAACAAACAAACTAACAGACAAACAAGATATTTACCTGGTTCTGCATGAGCTGGGCTTGCCATAGTCCAAACTGTTGCTGTAACTGTTCATACTGTCCCTGTAACTGTCGTTGTTCTCTTAACTTTTTATCTACCTCCTTGGAAAGATACACAGAAGAAAAGTTCATCTATCATATCCGATCTCAAAAATATAGGAGTAATACAAAATTGGAATTTATGGGTGGTCCAGTATCACACTGAATACAGAAGTAATCACAAATGTTACACAAAAGAAAACAACACTGCAAATCAGGCATATAAAAAATTAATATGTTCACAAGTATTCTCAACCTACCTGCAGCCATTCTTTCTCTGTCTTGAGGCCATCAGCACCCCCTAGTAAAGAGGGTGAGGTGGGGCGTGGGCTGGGATCTGGGGTGTCCATGTCTGTAGTCTCCAGCTCGCTGTCCGTCTCTACTTTGACTGGAACTGCACGGATTGTCTGAAGACAACGTACAAATTGATTTATTTATAGTGAACTTTATAAATTTTATACCACTTTTGTTATCTGTATATCTTTTTTTTTTTTTTTTTTTAGAATGATAGCCAACCTGAACACAATTCATGATGGACATCTTGGAAAAAACGGGAATTATTTTAGTAATATATTGTTTATAGTGGGATAAGAGACATTTTGTTGACTTGTTCAGTTGCTGGCCATCCTTAATGCTTTGGACCAATGAAGTTATAAATCCTGGCCTTAAAGACTAGTAATCTATCTAGGGCACAAACTAGATTCGAAAAACACTGCGAAATCCAGCCCCTCCCCCATACTCACCCCTGGTGATGGCATCTTGTTCACATAATAATCTTCTTTTTCAATAATAAACTCTTCTTTCGGGGTCTCTGATGGGGTATTATCTCCAGAGGCAGCATCCTTCTCCTGTTCCTTCTGGGTCTCTTCTTCAGATGACTTCTCAGTCTTTTCCTCAACAGGTGGAGGCACTGGTCCTGGTATGGCGGCCACCTGGCTACCGTATATTTCCTGCAGGCTACGGCGCTGAATAACTTTGGGTTGACTATTGACTACTGGTGGTGGGGCGTCAATTACGACAGGCTGACTAGCAGGTGCTTTGCGTGGGGCACTTTTGGGCACAATGAATTCAGTTTTTCCCATACGCGGGCCAATCCATGGGTTTTTGTATTCAAAGTCATCCTGGTTTGCCCTTCGTTTTGGTTCAGCTTTTTTAACGACTGCTTGTGCTAACTCAGCTTTCAGAGGGTCCGAATGCTGAGCAACATTGGGTTGCTTAGCAGGCTCTTCCTTTTGCTTTTTATTAACTGAGGTTTTCACTGCAGGGAGAGCAATCTGAGATATGGATTTCTCTTCTAGCATGGTGTCTGCCTCTCCTTCACCTTGCTGGGGGTAGTCTACTGGTTTGGATTTTTTGATATTTTCGTCTTCTTTTCCAGTCTCTTTTGCCTTCCCACTGACATTGCCAGAGATTTCCTGTAGAAGGGCTTTTGATTTATTTTTCTTTTTATCTGCTGCGTCGACCTCTTTCTGGGCCTCTTTTATTGAATCAGCATCACTTTCAGATGTTTCGATTTCAATCACTGGTTTGGGTTTGACATCTTCATCATCTTCATTCCTCGTGTGCTGAACAGGGATTTCCACAGGCTTGTCATCTTCGGTATTCGATTCAGTATTTAGCTCAGGTGAGATATATTCAGGCACCTCCTCTGATTGGCTTATTGTGTCCTCCATTGCCATATATGGAGCATCGTATTCCACTTTAATTCTCTGAGAAGGAACTTTCATCTCCTCCGTCTCAGGAAGTTCATGAACATCATCTTTAATTGAGCTTGACTCAGAATCAGTATCGCCATGTCGAACAAAAGTCCCTGTTTCTGATTGGTCAGATGGTTGGGAAATATCAGGACTGGAAAGTGGTTCATCGTCTGGAATATTTCCATCGTGAATATCAGCTGTCATCTCACTCATTTTTTCAACAAATTGAGCCATCTCGTTTTTGTACCCTTCGTCTGAAAGTATAGTTAATGAACAAATAAACAAAATTTCAGTTGTTTCGAAAGTTCCCTTTTTTTCATACATGACAAATGTATAAAAAA
>NW_019775812.1:116048-142943 GCF_001039355.2 Lingula anatina
GAAAAACACTGCGAAATCCAGCCCCTCCCCCATACTCACCCCTGGTGATGGCATCTTGTTCACATAATAATCTTCTTTTTCAATAATAAACTCTTCTTTCGGGGTCTCTGATGGGGTATTATCTCCAGAGGCAGCATCCTTCTCCTGTCCCTTCTGGGTCTCTTCTTCAGATGACTTCTCAGTCTTTTCCTCAACAGGTGGAGGCACTGGTCCTGGTATGGCGGCCACCTGGCTACCGTATATTTCCTGCAGGCTACGGCGCTGAATAACTTTGGGTTGACTATTGACTACTGGTGGTGGGGCGTCAATTACGACAGGCTGACTAGCAGGTGCTTTGCGTGGGGCACTTTTGGGCACAATGAATTCAGTTTTTCCCATACGCGGGCCAATCCATGGGTTTTTGTATTCAAAGTCATCCTGGTTTGCCCTTCGTTTTGGTTCAGCTTTTTTAACGACTGCTTGTGCTAACTCAGCTTTCAGAGGGTCCGAATGCTGAGCAACATTGGGTTGCTTAGCAGGCTCTTCCTTTTGCTTTTTATTAACTGAGGTTTTCACTGCAGGGAGAGCAATCTGAGATATGGATTTCTCTTCTAGCATGGTGTCTGCCTCTCCTTCACCTTGCTGGGGGTAGTCTACTGGTTTGGATTTTTTGATATTTTCGTCTTCTTTTCCAGTCTCTTTTGCCTTCCCACTGACATTGCCAGAGATTTCCTGTAGAAGGGCTTTTGATTTATTTTTCTTTTTATCTGCTGCGTCGACCTCTTTCTGGGCCTCTTTTATTGAATCAGCATCACTTTCAGATGTTTCGATTTCAATCACTGGTTTGGGTTTGACATCTTCATCATCTTCATTCCTCGTGTGCTGAACAGGGATTTCCACAGGCTTGTCATCTTCGGTATTCGATTCAGTATTTAGCTCAGGTGAGATATATTCAGGCACCTCCTCTGATTGGCTTATTGTGTCCTCCATTGCCATATATGGAGCATCGTATTCCACTTTAATTCTCTGAGAAGGAACTTTCATCTCCTCCGTCTCAGGAAGTTCGTGAACATCATCTTTAATTGAGCTCGACTCAGAATCAGTATCGCCATGTCGTACAAAAGTCCCTGTTTCTGATTGGTCAGATGGTTGGGAAATATCAGGACTGGAAAGTGGTTCATCGTCTGGAATATTTCCATCGTGAATATCAGCTGTCATCTCACTCATTTTTTCGACAAATTGAGCCATCTCGTTTTTGTACCCTTCGTCTGAAAGTATAGTTAATGAACAAATAAACAAAATTTTAGTTGTTTCGAAAGTTCCCTTTTTTTCATACATGACAAATGTATAAAAAAAGCACCCCCCCCGACACAAGCATAAATATAATCCAGAAGAACAAAGGTGTTAGCACATTAAATTCTCTAAGCATAAAATTACTGATATATACCTCCTACTTCTCAGTAAAGCAAAAGCTGTTGCTCTGACAATAATTCACTCAAACAAGAGCAGAATATAACTTCCACAAATCAAAGCAAAAGCTACCAGTCCTCTCCCTGTACAAACTGCACTGTTGAAGATAATGGACAGGACTGAGCACTGTGTAACATCATATACATAAAACACACTACAATCTCTACAGCTGTCAGCGAATAACTTACATACTAGAGATTTAAAACAAAAACTGCTCTCCACAGGGAAAGCCAAAGGTTAATTCCAAAAATGCATCAAAAACATACAATTAAACCCTGCTAATGAAATGCCTCCAAAGTTAACCCCCTGTTCTCAAAGTCAAATGCAGTCTCTGAAGCATGCAATTAAACCTGTGGTGACTATCTTCCCAAAGTGGCCCGGGTCTGTCTACATGTAAATTACCCACTCACCATCAGATATAAAGACTTAAGTATAGTCTTGGAAATGACCTTCTTCTTGTCTGCTGACTATCAACAGGATTTATCGTACTCATTAAAGTAAAAGGCAACATTGTTGCTCAGACAGGGCACGTTCACATCAGGTTTGATTTAGACTTACAAATTACAGGTTGTCTGATGGATACTGATTATCAATTTAGATACCAGTTCACTTAATATGGGGGTTTTAAGCTGTTCTACGTGCAATAGGGATTCCTAAGGCTACTGGGTGACTGGTGATATCAACTGGTCTAATACTGGTCCAAGTTAAACTCGGTGTGAAGGCGACTATACGGGACCATTTGTACTTGCTGACAGACTGGAGGTATGTGATGTAGTGGGAGTTAGTGGAAATCTATCATTATATACACCAAGGTTTTTTCAATCGACCTCTCTATCAGGGAGTGCATAGACTGAAGAGGGGGGGAGGCGGATAGGGGGGTCAATTCAGTCCATGGGAAGACAATAACATCTCTGTCCAAACAATCTCAAATAACTAAAAAAAAAAAAAAAAAAAAATTGAGCTGACTTTGGGACCTGCCAAATTGTGTGGATTTCTGTCTGATATGGCTGCGCATATGGCAAGCAAAAGACAGGTTAAGTGGGCGAGTGAACATGAGACATATTCAAACTGGTGACTATCCATCATATTACATAGGAGCTGACATGGAGAGCAAGAGAGTACAATGCACCAAGTTATGAACAAAGCTTTGTCATTTATCTTCAGATGACTCATGTAATATACTGGCTGACAACAGACACAGACTGACAAATTTAAACACACACTATAATAAAAAATAATAAATATACCTGTGAGTAAACTAAATTGAATTTGAAGTAAAGATATATTTTAGATGTTCAAATAATGAGACAAATCTGAGAAGCCTACATGGGATTAAAATTTTGTTGGATTAGTAGCTTCTAATGATTAGATGTCTAGTGTAGTTTTAATTATTAGTAATTTGTGACATCTAGTATCTGGTAGAAATTTCAAGAGGAACTCAATCACATCCGCACATTAAATTCAATATCAGAAAGAAAACAATATGGCAGGTGAAAAGGCTAATTGTGGTAGTTGAGATGGTGGATTGTGACAAACTGGCACACTGCAAAACCTGAGAAGAGAATGAATTAGAACTGAGCTGAAAAGTGAAATTTGGTCAATCATAAAGAGTCTCAGAAAAAGAATCACAATCTACATTAATTGCCATCTTTCAAAAATCACTCAATCAACACAACATATTGGTTAGAGAGAAGACAAATCTGAAAAGTCATGAAAGCATACAGAGGTTTTAATTATTATAGTGGAGAGGAAAATGTCACTGGTGCTGGGATTCTGCAACGCCTCCATTTTCCAAGGAATTTTCCATGGAATATTCTGCAAAAGTGCATCCCACGTGACCAATCTCTGATAGTTTTCTGGGTGCTCTCTCTCTATCTAGCACAGAAGGGATTTCTAAAGAGGACTATTTGCACAGCACACTTAGGTTTTCACCCAGGAAGGGAAGGGGTTTCTCCATTTGATCAAACGTACCATCCTCGCGTTGAATTGCCTCCTCAGCAGCAGCGATTGTGTCCTCGAAACACATCCCAATGTCATCTAGTGTAGTCACTGATCCATCTCCACTGTTACTTCGACTATGAGCTAAAATTTAATGTTCAATGAACTTTGTTAGCAATATGCATGCAATTTTGGGCAGGGGAGAGAAAAAAAAGCTGAAAACAATGAATATTCTTATTAGGACAATAGAAATGAAACAAGAAATATATCAAAAGGTGTCTTGGCTGAGTGTTGCCATCTATAGTCCTGGCGTCTGTTGTGAAAATCCTTCAATGAATCAAGAAAAATTGGTTCTGTTAGTGTTAAAGTATCTGTAGATTTATCTTCCAGTTAACAGATCTGTATTAGCCTTTTTCATCTTTTCCGGAAATGGAAATTGCATTGTGGGTAGGGGAGCCCTGCTACGTCGAAACACTTACAGCGGTGCTTAAAACCATGGCTGGGTTTACGTGCTTTTTGTCCCGCTACTACAATAACAGTAAGCGAGATTTACACATGAGGTTTAATAAGTTCCCAACAAACCCGTTAGAATGAAAAATATGGTAGAAAGAAAGGAAAATATAGCAAGTTTGGATCAAAAGCAGGGCACCGCGTTTGCGCTGAACATTTCGAAGGCGGGAAGAAAAACTATAATATTAGGAGATCAATGGTGCTTTAATAAAAAACAGAAATGCTTAGTTAAACAACATATATAACGAACTATCGGCAAATAGAACTCGGGGGTAAAAAATGCGAGAAAAAAAAACATTATTAAGATTTGAAGAAAAAATTGAAGAATAGGCCGGGGCCTAAAAATTAAGAAAAGACTTCAAGCATGAGATTATGGAAAAAGAAAGTAAAAGCTTTGAAGTTTTACACGGGGATTCTACTTACAAATTCTACTTACGGGGCTCATATTATCAAGATCAACAGAGACATACGAAGAAGAAAGTACATTGGCTCTTGTTGAACGCGTTATCGGCGAAATAAAAAGTNTGTGTGCTGAACAGGGATTTCCACAGGCTTGTCATCTTCGGTATTCGATTCAGTATTTAGCTCAGGTGAGATATATTCAGGCACCTCCTCTGATTGGCTTATTGTGTCCTCCATTGCCATATATGGAGCATCGTATTCCACTTTAATTCTCTGAGAAGGAACTTTCATCTCCTCCGTCTCAGGAAGTTCATGAACATCATCTTTAATTGAGCTTGACTCAGAATCAGTATCGCCATGTCGAACAAAAGTCCCTGTTTCTGATTGGTCAGATGGTTGGGAAATATCAGGACTGGAAAGTGGTTCATCGTCTGGAATATTTCCATCGTGAATATCAGCTGTCATCTCACTCATTTTTTCAACAAATTGAGCCATCTCGTTTTTGTACCCTTCGTCTGAAAGTATAGTTAATGAACAAATAAACAAAATTTCAGTTGTTTCGAAAGTTCCCTTTTTTTCATACATGACAAATGTATAAAAAAGCCCCCCCCCCCCCCCCCCCGGACACAAGCATAAATATAATCCAGAAGAACAAAGGTGTTAGCACATTAAATTCTCTAAGCATAAAATTACTGATATATACCTCCTACTTCTCAGTAAAGCAAAAGCTGTTGCTTTAACACTGATTCACTCAAACAAGAGCAGAATATAACTTCCACATATCAAAGCAAAAGCTACCAGTCCTCTCCCTGCACAAACTGCACTGTTGAAGATAATGGACAGGACTGAGCACTGTGTACCATCACATACATAAAACACACTACAATCTCTACAGCTGTCAGCGAATAACTTACATACTAGAGATCTAAAACAAAAACTGCTCTTCACAGGGAAAGCCAAAGGTTAATTCCAAAAATGCATCAAAAACATACAATTAAACCCTGCTAATGAAATGCCTCCAAAGTTAACCCCCTGTTCTCAAAGTCAAATGCAGTCTCCGAAGCATGCAATTAAACCAGTGGTGACTATCTCCCCAAAGTGGCCCAGGTCTGTCTACATGTAAATTACCTACTCACCATCAGATATAAAGACTTAAGTATAGTCTTGGAAATGACCTTCTTCTTGTCTGCTGACTATCAACAGGATTTATCGTACTCATTAAAGTAAAAGGCAACATTGTTGCTCAGACAGGGCACGTTCACATCAGGTTTGATTTAGACTTATAAATTACAGGTTGTCTGATGGATACTGATTGTCAATTTAGATACCAGTTCACTTAATATGGGGGTTTTAACCTGTTCTGCGTGCAATAGGGATTCCTGAGGCTACTGGGTGACTGGTGATATCAACTGGTCTAATACTGGTCCAAGTTAAACTCGGTGTGAAGGCGACTATATGGGACCATTTGTACTTGCTGACAGACTGGAAGTATGTGATGTAGTGGGAGTTAGTGGAAATCTATCATTATATACACCAAGGTTTTTTCACTCGACCTCTCTATTAGGGAGTGCATAGACTGAAGAGGGGGGAGGCGGATAGGGGGGTCAATTCAGTCCATGGGAAGACAATAACATCTCTGTCCAAACAATCTCAAATAACTAAAAAAAAAAAAAAAATTGAGCTGACTTTGGGACCTGCCAAATTGTGTGGATTTCTGTCTGATATGGCTGTGCATATGGCAAGCAAAAGACAGGTTAAGTGGGCGAGTGAACATGAGACATATTCAAACTGGTGACTATCCATCATATTACATAGGAGCTGACATGGAGAGCAAGAGAGTACAATGCACCAAGTTATGAACAAAGCTTTGTCATTTATCTTCAGATGACTCATGTAATATACAGGCTGACAACAGACACAGACTGACAAATTTAAACACACACTATAATAAAAAATAATAAATATACCTGTGAGTAAACAAAATTGAATTTGAAGTAAAGATATATTTTAGATGTTCAAATAATGAGACAAATCTGAGAAGCCTACATGGGATTAAAATTTTGTTGGATTAGTAGCTTCTAATGATTAGATGTTTAGCGTAGTTTTATTTATTAGTAATTTGTGACATCTAGTATCTGGTAGAAATTTCAAGAGGAACTCAATCACATCCGCACATTAAATTCAATATCAGAAAGAAAAAAATATGGCAGGTGAAAAGGCTAATTGTGGTAGTTGAGATGGCGGATTGTGACAAACTGGCACACTGCAAAACCTGAGAAGAGAATGAATTAGAATTGAGCTGAAAAGTGAAATTTGGTCAATCATAAAGAGTCTCAGAAAAAGAATCACAATCTACATTAATTGCCATCTTTCAAAAATCACCCAATCAACACTAACATATTGGTTAGAGAGGAGACAAATCTGAAAAAGTCATGAAAGCATACAGAGGTTTTAATTATTATAGTGGAGAGGAAAATGTCACTGGTGCTGGGACTCTGCAACGCCTCCATTTTCCAAGGAATTTTCCATGGAATATTCTGCAAAAGTGCATCCCATGTGACCAATCTCTGATAGTTTTCTGGGTGCTCTCTCTCTATCTAGCACAGAAGGGATTTCTAAAGAGGACTATTTGCACAGCACACTTATGTTTTCACTCAAGGGGTTTCTCCATTTGATCAAACGTACCATCCTCGCGTTGAATTGCCTCTTCAGCAGCAGCGATTGTGTCCTCGAAACACATCCCAATGTCATCTAGTGTAGTCACTGATCCATCTCCACTGTTACTTCGACTATGAGCTAAAATTTAATGTTCAATGAACTTTGTTAGCAATATGCATGCAATTTTGGGCAGGGGAGAGAAAAAAAAGCTGAAAACAATGAATATTCTCATTAGCACAATAGAAATGAAACAAGAAATACATCAAAAGGTGTCTTGGCTGAGTGCTGCCATCTATAGTCCTGGCGTCTGATGTGAAAATCCTTCAATGAATCAAGAAAAATTGGTTCTGTTAGTGTTAAAGTATCTGTAGATTTATCTTCCAGTTAACAGATCTGTATAGAGCATTGGTTTTATAACAAAGAGAACATTATGGTGGACTAAACAATCAGGAACATGTCTGTTTTCATAAGGATATTCTGGTCCATACTTCAAAAGTGGACATGGGCACTCCTGTTTTCTTCAGAAGGTCACAATGACAAAGATTTCTAATTCCTACAAAGACTGCATTCGTGTACGGGGAGGACATGACAACTTTAAGACAAATACCATCACTGACATAAAATACAGCCAAGTTGAACATACAGTGTCACACACAGAGAAATGGCATTAGACAGCTTACATAGCCACAGTGAAGTATACAGCTTGGTGGTGACAGTTTACTTTTGAAGACAAGAAAGTTATGCACATGATATTCATATATCCATCAGTCTCTTCCAGGGATGATACNAAAAAGAAAGTAAAAGCTTTGAAGTTTTACACGGGGATTCTACTTACAAATTCTACTTACGGGGCTCATATTATCAAGATCAACAGAGACATACGAAGAAGAAAGTACATTGGCTCTTGTTGAACGCGTTATCGGCGAAATAAAAAGTTATTTATTTCTGAACTCAATGACAAGAGAATTGGAAAATTCAATGGGCATATTTTTACAAAAAATGCAGAAAAGCCTTTCTGTAAGCTACACGTACATAATACATGTATGGTAAAGACAAAATGGATAATAAACATAATCCAACAACGTATTTGTAAAGTAATACAAATATGCTTAGTATTAAAGTAGGCCTACGTATATTTAACTGTCTTAGATAGTTGACACTCTTGAAAGCTGTGTACGAGTCTACTGGCTATGTTGATTTTATATATAAAAAAATAACGAGTCTCTTTCGCATATCTTTATTATCGGAAGCATTCAAAAGAACTCCGTAGCTTTAGTTCGTCATCACTATTGAAAGTGCAGCCAAGGCTCGGACGCTTAGGTGAAGTCTAGTTGTAAAGCGCATCGTATTTAAACTGAGATATATAATTGAAATATTTAATTGCTTGATTCTCCGTCCAAATAGCTGTTTCTTGCCTACAGTTTACGCATTTCTGTGCTTCAGCCACCTTTTTGGTTTGACAGAAACTTCGAACGACCTTTTTATATGCACACCTTGTACATCATCTACACCTAGCATTGCCATGCTGGAAACAGCAGAGGACCACCATTACCCCTGTGGCGCGCGGTTCCTGTCATGCGCACTTCGTATTTCCGCAAAAGATGAAAAAGGTTAATAGAGCATTGGTTTTATAACAAAGAGAACATTATGGTGGACTAAACAATCAGGAACATGTCTGTTTTCATAAGGATATTCTGGTCCATACTTCAAAAGTGGACATGGGCACTCCTGTTTTCTTCAGAAGGTCACAATGACAAAGATTTCTAATTCCTACAAAGACTGCATTCGTGTACGGGGAGGACATGACAACTTTAAGACAAATACCATCACTGACATAAAATACAGCCAAGTTGAACATACAGTGTCACACACAGAGAAATGGCATTAGACAGCTTACATAGCCACAGTGAAGTATACAGCTTGGTGGTGACAGTTTACTTTTGAAGACAAGAAAGTTATGCACATGATATTCATATATCCATCAGTCTCTTCCAGGGATGATATATGGGTCTGGGCGCTTAAAAAATATATAATTCTGCAACAGTTTTAAGCAACCATGACATACCCAATTCTGACTACTATGAGCCATAAGCTCTTTTCTGATGTTGATTCTAAAAATATTTTATCATGTAGGAAATTGATCCGAAAGTGTAAACTTTGAGGCAGAGCAAAGGCCATCTTTTTAATATAAACAAGTATCCCCTATTCTGTCACCACCACTGTGTGTTCACTGGCTATACAGTATGAAGCCATTTGTGGAGATATTTACTGTTAGAATTATTCAATCAAAACATAAAATGATACAAATTATTCAGCTTATCGGAGGAATCTCAAAAGTTGATTGCAAAATTGAATATTTTTTTAAATTTCAGACGAAGTATCTGTGTTCAGGATATTTCTGGTAGTTTTGGCATTGTCTAGTTAACTGTTATTCTTTTCCACAATTCAAAAATGCATTAAATAAAAATCAATTATCATAAAATCAAATGTCTGATCAAATGTCAGAAGGTTTTTAAATATTTTTTAAATAATCCATCTTGTTTGCAGTCGTCTGTTAACTTTTGAGATGATCCACAGCAATACATTAGATTCCCTTAACCATACAAACAAGCAAAGTATACCACTGCCCACATTAATAAATTAATAACACCTATCTCATGCCAGAATAGCTATGCAAGCTACGCAAGAATAATTTACAACAAAATGATAACAAAATCAAACCAATATCTTGCAATAACAATAGCCAGAAATAATTAAACAAAGAAAAAATAATAAATATTGCAGAAAGTGGAACATAATAAGAAGCAGATGGAATCTTTAAAGAACAAAGAACACTCTGAGATTATAATTAAAAAAATATTATTTAATTTTTTTGATAGATTTCCTCATTTCAAGATACTTATGTTGTGGGGGTAGGGGAAGGGACTTATAAGCAAAATGTTTCATGGCACAATTTTCTGAAACGAGAGCTACTCCCAACACAACAAGAAATTGACATTTATGAAAAAATAAAATTAAAAATGAAATAAAACAAAATAAATGAAATGGAAAAAATAAATATATAAAAGGATTCCATCCGTCTCTTAATCTCCATCTTCTTACCATCAGCAACAGGAGAAGTGCCGATACCAGTGTTTACATGCAAAATCCCTTTTCCCGCCACCGCCATATTGCCTTGTCCCAATGGAAGAAAATCTTCAATATTTTCTGGGGTTTTCAAATCCCCTGGGGGAGGTGACACAGGGGGTGGAGGAGCAATAAAAGAACATGGACGGCGTGGTGCTGACTTGGGCTCTTCTTGTATATCGCCACCTACAATTGTGTGAGGTCTTGGAGGTTTACCTGGTTTTTCACGATAAACTACCCCTGTTAAACAAGAGAAAGAAGACAGGAAAGTCAGAAAGATACACATGCCTACCACCTCAGTATATTAAAACTGGTACAAAAAAGTTCAACATGTTAATTTGAAACATTGAGGACCCATTAGTTCTCCCATTAAAGTATTAAGGTACAACATCAACTAAAAAGAAAACATAAAAGCAGTAAGTACCAGGGTCATACAAGTAAGGAGGAAGTCATGTTAACAAATCTGTTATTATGGCATTACTTGGTTAGTTGTGTAGAGCTTTAGTCAAGACTATGTCAAGAAAATGGCAAAACTGGCTTGGAATATAACTATTATAAATAACAGATGTGAGCCTGGGGATTTTCTCTGAGTAGATTCGAAGGAAATCTCTGGATATTGTGAAAAGATAATATAAAGATAATGTAATATAAAGATTAAAAGACATGAATATGCATACTAGTATATCTATCTATCTACCTATCTCACAGTGTGTGTGTTAAGATTTTTATCTTAAATATTATTTCTTGGAATGAATGTTACCAAGTAAAAATCAACTAGAATATCTACAAAAAACATGGCATCAACTTATATTTAAATCCCGCGCTAAAGCAAATCAAACAATCCAGCCTAGATAAGCTTAGCTTATTAAATGTAAAACAATGTATTAATTAAGTTACAAGCAAAGAAAACTAATACTTCAACAAAAGCACTATAAAATGATCATTTTTCAAGATGAAAAAAGGATGTATTTAAGCAAATTTTCTATAAGTTAATAAGATAAAGCATATTAAGTTAAATGCACAGTGCCAAAAAAGACAAAATATTACTGAAATGAAATTATCTGAAGAGACAATGCTATAATATCAAAGACCAATCCCACAGAAGTCGGTGCTAATTGGATGTTAATTTAAACTAATAAAGACTGCATATAAGCAAACTGAAAATATTAGAAATTAAAAGCTAGAAACCATGATTCATAAACTGAAAAAAATATGAAATAAAATCTCTAATGCCAAAGCTGAAATCATGAAAAAGGTAAATTAAGCTACAACCTGGCAAACGTAAATGAAAAAATTGAAAGAAAAAAAAAAAAGACTTCAAGCTGCAATCCATAGCAAGCAGAATACAATCAGATATGCAGTTTGCTTTTTACTGATTCAAAATATCAAGGAAAACAAAGATGGATACATAATCATGCTGCAAATCACAGCAATCATGCTACTGAGGTGCTGGTAGGTACTGTGGCAAGTGTAAAGTCATGCCAGAAGGGTGCAGGTAGGTACAACAGCAGGTGAAAACTAGGGTACAGTGTGAGGAAGACCCACACTGAGTCTCCCTTCTTACCATTAGCTTTTACTTTAACTCCTGGTTTTGGAGCAGCTTTGGTTTTATGACTAGGCGGTCTGTAGGGTTTCACACCTGAAATCACAGCAGGTCTCATCAAAATCTGGCAAAATATATTCATCTTTTAAAGGAAAAAAATTATGTCACCCGACTTGCATGACACAATATGACTGGTGATATGAGATAATGTTTCAGTCATTCAGATACCTGCAGATCTGGCAGTCACTCTCTAAAATGATGTCCTACATCTGAAATTAAGTGGATTATGGTTCTGAGGTCACAATCCAGAATTTATATGACAATAAGACTGTCCATATAAATTGCATGAGTGTTCCTGCCTTTTTTAACACCTGAAAAAGTTTTGTATGATAATGCTGATGGACAAACACAAAACTTGTATTAACAACAGTTAATTTCAGTAAAAGATGACATGTTATTTACCATGAACCATACCTAAAACTAGTTCAACTATCTTTAATGTTGTCTATAGCACATGTAAGTAGGGCACCATTACCACCAAAAACAGGCATAAATTGGTATAGAAAATGTAAATATACCCCCTCTCATGATCATTGTTGCAATACACAAATCTTTAAAAGTCTTCATATATATAATGGAAGAAAATCCTATCTGTCATGTCGTGAGTTACATCTGTCATAGTTCATTACTGTTAGATCTAAAACAAAGAGACTTTCAGGCGATTAAGTCATATACAAGCATAGACATTCCCCTATCTTGTAATCATTCATTAATATATACATAACATAAAAACTTTCAGATAAGCCAACAGATTATACCCAAGGTCATCTGAAAGGTCAAGGTTATGTTTCACTCACCAGGTGGCGGTGGTGGTGCAGGTGCCTTTCTTCGGCCACCCTTGGCAGTTGCTGTTCCTTTTGTGGGCGATGGCTTCTCAGGCGTGCGTGCATCAGGCACATCCTCTGAGAGTCTTGAGTTTGTGAGAGTTTCTGTGGAAGTATTCACTGAAGGATGTGGACTGCTATGGCTTCCCATGGATGATGGTTCGGGACCTGACATTTCGATAAGAAAATATTACACTTTGTTTGTAAATTTCATAATGGTTTTAATAGTAAATACAATATGTGAGTTTTAAGAGACCACTAATTAAAATATTTGCATATCTGGATGACCTTGATACATTTCATTGTTTACCAGAACAGCATCAAGTTATAATTTCCATATGCAAAAAATGTCAGGTCAAAAAATATGCTTCCCGATCTATATAATCTGCTGATGTAAAAAGCGTTACATGTGAAACTGTGAGTTTTGCCAACCTAAATCATTGCTCTCCAGAGATGTTGCATCTAAACTCGTCTTCATCTTGTCTCTATGTGAATCTGGTGACTCTGTAGGACTAGACGGCGACTCATGGTATCCACTGGAGTCTGAACTATTTCTGGAGTGAAGTTTATTAGTCACTGGCAAGTTTGGCAGAGGTGAAAGACTATTAATCTCTTCAGTTGGTTCTGTCTTGACTGGAATCTCCCTAGATGGAGCCACCTGTTGTGGTGGAGGTGCTGGAGCAGCCCGTTTTTTAGCATGGGGCTTCCCAGGCCTCGGCAGTGAGGTTGAGCTGCCAGGCTGCATGTGCTGAGGGGCTGTTGATAAAACCGATGTTGATACGGTTTGTCTGGGTAACTGCTGGGATGAGTGGGTTCCATTTGAAGGGGGGAGTGATGAAGTGGAGGTTTTTTGAGCACTGTTACCAGCCTCAGCCTGGAATAATAGTGGATGGTTGTAGTCTTCATCTCAAAATCTAAACAACATTCCTCAGTGGATATAAATAATTAATTTACGGAACCTTAACAAAAGAGAAAAAAGTTACCTGTTTGTTAAATTGTTAAAATGCCATTCCTTTGGGCAGTAAATTCAAATGACCTAATATTACAGTAATTAACCAAGAGTGGAAAAGCTTCATGTCTTACTGGCTTAAATTTAGCTTTATCCTTCTTCATAAAAGAGAAAAATCCCTTTTTCTTCTTCTCCTTCCCATCAGGCATGAGGGTGCCGGAGCTAGGGTTTTGCATTGCACTGAGAGTCTTTTGAGCATATATAAGATCTGTTGTTGACTTGCGAAAATTGGGAGCTGCAGGACAGAAATATCATCAAGTTATTGTTTTAATTGGATGTTTCATTAACAAGAGAAAGGTATATTAAATATGAGCAAAGTCTGTGCTTAAATCAAAGTTTAAATAGTGACTTTCACTACTTCTTTATACCAGACTTACAGTACAGTACTGGTACCTAGTACATAAATGTTAGAGAGCTGTTTATACCAATGGCTCTTCTACAACTCTTACCGCTTACCTTTGACAGTAATGAGATTGATCTCATTTGTTTTGGGGTAGTCACTCAGTTTAGTAGACATATCCAACTGTCTATCTGGCTCGTTGATAAGTCGAAAGTCATATCGTGTGGCATCCATGTTTTTCTCATCGCAAACCTGTTTGTATATCTCTGCCAGTGTTTTGTTTGGGTTGACTCTGGAAACATGTTTCTGTTTTCCTGGCAAGTTCACTGTCAGTCGTATGGTAACCTTAGGAGATGAAAACAAGAAATCACTTAACACTGTGTCCATGAACTGTGGTCCAGTAGAGGGATACAACTCCAACATTGTATCATTCAGCCTCTACAATGTAACTTCTTGTTTTGATGTTACAGTACCTTTTGTCTATACACTGTATCAATCTGTCTATACACTGTAACTTTCTCCTTGCCAGCGACCTTACTAGTAAGATTATAATTAGGTCAATTGAGAAGAAGGCAATGTTGTCAGTAGCAAATATTCATGGTGCATTCAACCAAGCATTATTTTTTTACAAAAGGTTTGTGTGTTGTATCTTTGAATAATATTATGCCAAGGGTACTTGAGCCATGAATTAATATTATACAAAGCCATTATACAAAGAAGGTATAATTATACTTGAACTATAAATTGATATGCTTGGTTGCATTAGAGTAGTCCCACAGTGTTATTTAGTCAGTCAGTTATATTTAGTCAAACAGACTTAGAAGAAGTACTATAAGTAGAAAATCCTCTTCTTTTTTTTTTTACATTTTTCCTGGGGGAGAGGAGAAGTAGAAGTGGGTCCAATTTACAAACTAAAAAGTTGCATCAATACCCTTGAACTTATAACTTCTTTACATTCTGCCATGTGCAAGTTCACAATCATTTGCAAGCTGTTTTAAATTAAAATTGCCACATTTCATGCTTGGACTGCTTTGCTACAGCAATAATAGTTAAATTGCAAAGTTGCATGATTTATAAATCATTTTTTAGAAAATTAAAGGAACAGATATTCTTATTATGACTGAATGAAAATATGAAAATGTAATCTGCTTGTCAAATTCTATTAGTAAATGCTTGCATGAGTTTGGCTATTGGGCTGTTAACTTTGAGTGAAGTGTCAATGCACTCAGATGATAATTTGGCTGAAATTCTCTGCATGTTAGAGCACCTAGAAACAACAATTAAATCTATCATCATCACTGGAGATCAGAATCATAAAGAAAGCCCTCTGGCCATGCTTTTCTTTGAAGAAGTGGTATATGAAGCATTAAGTCAACTCTTGTTTAAAATGTATAAAAACTTCTGAAAAGCAAAGTTTTGTACAGCACCATATGCAATTATTGTTGAATTAATGCCACAAGCTGAAATAATTCCACAGCAAGAATTATATTAAGTAAATCACTAAAGAAGATGCATATTATGATTTACAAATATTGGTCTATTTCATAATTAAAAGAAACTCGATTATATAAAGATTTTATAGCATTTTGCTTAAAGCAATTTGAACAAGAGAATAAAAACATATTAGAACCAAAAGCACTGAATTTCATCAATGTTCATAGTTGTTTATCTAAATATAACTAAGAAATCTTTGTTCATTACATCAAATACAGAGAGAGCTTTAAAAATTAGCAAATTCTAAAACATTATTAGTTTTAATTGATAGTAACTTAGAACTGCAACCTCAAACAAACAAATCTTCTTGCAAAAAAGATAGAAACAACAATAAAATAACTGACACTCTTTATGCATCCCATAATATTACACTTCAGACAGGCCAAGTCTTACCATTGGCACATTGCCAGGAGTTCTTCTGTGCGCCTGAATAATTCAAAACAATGACTTTCAGTTCTCAATCCTTATAGCTTCAAATTTATGTTAGTATTTGCAGATTACCTTCCTTCACAGCAAATGTGATTTTGAAATGAGACAGAGTTTCAACAGATTTCATAGTGACAACAACAGTTACTTTGATTTGTTACTATACACTTGTGTTCAGTTTGCCATTATGAAATGCTTATTGAAAAAAATCCCATGGAGACAATCACACTTTATAAATAAAAACTTGTGTACATATTTGCAGGGTACATAACTACTATTACATGACTTTATAATTACAGAAAAATAAGCTGGGTAATAACTTATAAGCTAAATCTAAACATAAACCGTAGCTAAAACCAAATTGAATATAAAATTTTCAAAACCATCTCTGAAAAATTAATAAAAATAAACATAACCCTGCAAAGCACCCCGGGAATATGATAAATTTTCAAATATCTAAAAAGTCACATGTTTGTGCATATAGCTCTGCTCCATTTCTGGGTAATCTATTAAGCTTATTGTTATTATATATTCTGATATACCGTATGTTAAAATGGTGGCTATCATAAATGGAACAGGGCAAGGTATCAGAAAAGAAATAAATAATAAAGAAGAAGAAGAAATAAAGAAATGTCAAAGTTGTCTTAACTTTGAAAGTAAAAACTTTTTAAATGAACAAACATGAAAATTCTCAGACACAAGCCTAAAATTTTCTGTACCGTTAGCTTACAGCCAGTGAGAGTGAACACCTACTCACGTCAGTCTGATGAAGGCCTTCGACCAGGAATTTTCATGTTTATCCAACAACCAAGCTAATGAACATTTTGCTCATTGTTAAATGAAATTTTCAACACTGTCAGGATAAAATTGTATATCAATCCACTAATAAGGTTTACAACACTGGCCATTTTAAATTTTTTTTTGTGTAAAAGGTGATGCCTTCATTTTCATGATCATTAATATTTTTCTGTCTTAAAGTTAAGAACAACTTCTGACATATGTTTCTTTATTTCTCCTTTGTTACGCAGATAAAAAGTATGGCCCTCTCACACTGAGATTTGGTCATACTTTTACTATAATATAGTCAGGGAAGGGGAGAGAAACAATAGGACAAAAAACAAAATAAACCTTTTTTTGCAATGGAATGTGTAGCAATTATGGTTGTCTAACATAGTTCCTCATTTACGTTAACATAATAATAAAGCTGTAATGTTATATTGCAGTAAAAGCATATGGTCATAATATAGAACAACAAGAACGACTGTACTGTTATTTGTCCTTATAATCAGAATCAAAGACAGTGGTACACTTAACGGTTATCTGCAATGTTTACTTTACCAAGTCATAAAATGGTTACAGATAAAGTCGTCTGACACCAATAAACAATGCTCTGTGGTATAGTGATAAAGACATGACTTGTGATACGCAATTAATTAGGAATAATTACACTGTTTGAAAGACACTTCCACAATAATTTTTTTAGTTCAGTGTAATAAAAAGTACTTACCTCAAAGTTGTAGTTTTTCTTTTTATTCAGATCCTTCTTGGATACCAGGTAAATTCTGGTTGTGCCTAGGGAGCCAATGCTCTGGCTAGCTTTGAATTCAATGGGACGACCTGTATCGTCATTGAAAATTTGTATCACATGACTTGTAGGGCTGAGCTTATTGGCCTTTGCAGCCTGCACGAGGAAGTCCATTACAGGAATGCTGGGAAGAAAATTGGAGAACAATTATCATTATTCATTCAATTAGCGGGTTTCAAACAAAAAATAAGTTAATAAAAGTATTTTGTGCTTCTGATGATTTAAACATGCCATTGTATCTGGAAAATTTTTGAGTAGTTCTCAATATGTATATAGCACTGATAGGAGATAATTTTTTTAGAACTAGGCAAATATATTTTAGGATACTATGAGCTTTGTATAACTTCATTTTCAACCATCTGAAAACATTCTCTAGCAAAGCACAATCACTTTCCATTTCGCTTTCTACAATGCTGTCACAACTAACACAATTCATTCATACTGCTGTCACAACTAACACAATCAACTGTTGTCACAACTAGCACAGTGAATCAACACTACAAACAAAACAATCACAATTACTAGTAACTCACTGGGAGTCCACTGTCATCTCATTTTGCTGTCCTCCAGGTAGCACCACAGTCAAGTCCACCTTTCCTTCCTCATCGCTCAAAATCTCATCTGTGAGCTCGTGGCTAGGCGCCAGGGCACCAGGGATACCGCCATTGGTCCCCTGGGGCTTAATGGCCGCCGCTGTGCTCATGTTGACTATGGCGTTATCTGTAAATAATGATAAACAAGGGTTAAAAACAGTGTGAAAGTTTCACATGTCCACATTGAAACTATACTTATTCAATATTTTTGTAGATAAAGATCTATGCATATTGTAAATGGAATTTATTTGCTGTAATAATTATATAATTCACTGGAATTTGGATTTTTCAGAAAGGTTCACTGAGGTAAAACAGCAAAAATGGCATGGCAGTAATTAATCTCCTCAGTAAGCGTCTGTATTATTGCAAAAAATTTCAACATCAGTCTTAAGAATGACAGGTCAAACATTCAAGCACACTGGCATAGTATGAAAGATAAAGATAAGACTCCTTCTGTCAATAATTACAGAAGAATTTCCTACCACAACAAACCTTATGTTGTGTCAAAATTCCTCTTAGTAGTGAAAGTAGAGTAAAAAAAAAAAAAAACCTTAACAGCTGTTGAGTGCCTGGAAATGTTCACTGAGTTTATTTGGTAATAATTACTAGTATAATAGTTCACCTGAACAATGGCGTTCAAGTTCAAACAAAGTTTAAAATTGTGTTCAAGACCCTGGACACTTGATGATGAAAATGTTGCCAGTTGTTCATGATATAGTGAAACTCCATTTCTGTTGAAACACAGCAAAAAGACATGTGGCATTATAAAACACAGATCACTTATACAGCTTCCAATTCTAACACACCTACCCAAAAAGCTAGCATCTTTTATTTGAAGTTTCTTTTTCTGGGAAACACATTCAAGTCTCTCTAGTTATTACTAGTAACCTTCTTCCTACAATATCAATTGAGCATCTCTTGCCTCAGTCTCTATGTAAGTACTAGTACTCTATTTTCTACAACAGCTTAAGGTACAGAAGGCTCTTATACTAACTGCTCAATGCTTGTATACTTGTGCTGTGGGAAGGGCTTGAAAACACCCACTTGTGAAGTATACATTGCCAACCATATTCTTTCTTTAAGTTTACTAGTTAATTATGGCCAAATTCTAGGCAGAGAATTTTGTTCTGCACCCTGCAGTCTTCTACCTCCTCTAAAAAAACTTAAAATTTCATAAACTTATCCAAAAATATTGTGATAGTCTCCTTAATTTCACTTCAAATGAGTCTTGTTTTTAGATTGAGATTTAGAGTCTATACTAGTACTCAACCGAGAAATAGTCTTCTGGAGCATGTAAGATTGATTGAATTATCTGCTGTCAGGAAGAGTGAGTGAGAGATAAACACATCTCAAAAGAATCAATAGTGCCTCTAGCATACTGCTAATATAGACTGGAAAAGGCATTTGAGTTAATGCTTTGTAAGGCAAAAAATAAAATCTCCTCTCATTCATGTTCTACCTTATGGAATGGAACATCATCATTCCACAGCAATTGCATACACATATTTCTTTAAGAGATATATGGGACAGGTACGTGTGAAGATAATGGAAAAAAAATTGAGTCACAGATGCTCTGAAATACCGCTATTGCATCAATCCTATAGATACAGCAGGGAACACTTCACTCAAAGCAGCTCCATCTCGTGAAGTTTACATGACAAAAGAGAGCTGTTTTCTCCCCCAAGGCTACAAACATGATGCCAAACCTTTCAAACTACACATAGCAATGTTATATATACCTGACTCTATCTCTATACGAGTCCTCACATAGCTATAACTCCCTCTTTAGGCAAGTTTTGAATGTCAATGCATAAGGCGCACCTGGCCAGCCAGCCGAGACTGCTTATAATTCACACGAGACCTTCTGAAGTTAGTGTTATCTCTGATTTCTGTAAACACTGATCAATGAGCTTTCAGAAAATATTGAAAGGCATTCTATAACACATGGAATCTTTCACACGGCCATGATGCTTGGAGAGAGAGAGAGAGAGAGAGAGAGAGAGAGAGAGAGAGAGAGAGAGAGAGAGAGAGAGAGAGCATCCATGTGTCAATGTTAAGTAGGGATTACACACACAGTTGCACAGAACTTCAATCATTCCGAGTAATAAGAGAAATAAAACAAAATTCCTGAGCAGATAAGTGATCCTCATTCACCACTTTTACAACATACACAAACCTTTCCTCCAGTGTTGTAAAACATACAACAAAACAACATGTTATTGGCACCCCAACATCTTGCCAGTAGTCCATGATATTCTAGCAAACCAGTAATTATCAGGCGATGGCCATATGTGTTCATCTGCCCTGCAACATGTAACGATTTCTCAAATCCACTTTTCCTTAGGGTCTGATAATCAGGTCAGGCTCCCATGGTACCTCTCTATTGGAAAATTAACCTCAGGAAAAAAAATCAACCAGAAGCAAAGAAAACTCAATGGCTTGGATACTTAAAAGGTACCATTTGTCCATCCTAAGGAGTTCTCCAAAAATAGCCACTGGTCAAATCTTGAACATAAAACACCCGGTTCAAAAACTTAAAAGGTACCTTGCATCCACCTTTAGTATAGTTACCTAATAGTGATCAATTGTAAAGGATTTAACATAAAACATGGAGCCAACATGTGCCAGTGCAGTATTGTCAACTTTCATTCTGCGCTGAAGCTGAAGTCAGTTCAAGTTTCTAGTTACATGTAACAATCATGAGGTCAGCGAAGGTAGTGAGGCATGTCCTGCTGCAAAGGTCCACTATAACAGTAAACTATTCATATTGAGAGAACACATTCATGTTCATGTTTTCCACAACTTTCAAATGTCCTGAATGTTTTTTCTTAAGTCCATGGGAGTACAGTCAGTGTTTCTGGTGGAAAGCACTCCCTACATTATCCAACAACCTGTATTGTAATCACCTGGAAAGCATATCTTAAGCCAAGACAGGACCATCACAATCATGTCTTTCTTTTCATTAGAACTTCAGCAAGTCTTGCAGCTTGTAGCCCTAATAATAATACATTTAATGCCATGAATTATTTCAAAATAGAAAGTCCTAGGATTACAGAGGCAGCTCCACTCTTCTCTGAAGTCTCTGCAACATGCTGTACCCTTTTTAGCTTTTGAAGGGGTACCTGTGTCCTGAGAGAAAATTTCCAATGAGTCTGCTTTGTGTGACACGAAAACAGTTTTCTTGCAGTTGGGTCCTAGCAGATAAACTGGAACTTCGAAGGTGTCAATGAGTCACTGACTTGCGCTAGCATCGTGTTGTTAAATACTGAATATCCTCTGACATGCATTGTCACATATTTCCAAACCACCGTATGATATGCCGTTCAAAATACAAGAAGATATGGGCCATTCAAAATATGCTATTATTATACCCGTTCTTTTCCATATCTTGCTGGACGGTGGCCTGTGACTGGTGCTGTAATTAGTTAAGTACAAACACCATTTGTATAATGCTTCTTTTCCCTTGGTCCACTCCCCTCTATTGACAAAAACCTGACCGCTTTCTTTCCACAAATAATGGCTACTGGACACCTTAGCTCCAGCGGTCAATTCACACAGGCCAGACTCTGACCGACATGTGACATTTTTGTCTGTTGTTGAAAGCAGAACGGGAACTCAAGGTCAAACACTGTTATTAATTATAAGATATCAAATAAAGCTGGTACAATATTTCCTTTATAAACTGAGTATTACTGATTTATCCTTGGGTGTATAAAATTAAAATGTTTGGTCTTATAGTTGTTTTATTTGAGAAACATGTCCCTGAGCTGATACGATGTTTGTACGATCAGGTTTTAAGCCTAGTCTGAACACAGTCCAGCACCGCACCCCTGACTGGTCCTGAATGTCCTGTGTCAACAGCATACCTGAACCTTGGCTCTGCTGCATTGTCTGGGCTATGCATTTCACTAATCCATGGCCAGGGCACAGAATTCCTTGAGAAGTTCCTGGTGCGTGGATTTGTGAAATGTTTTGATATTGGTGGCTATTTTGAGAGAGAGAGAGAGAGAGAGAGAGAGAGAGAGAGAGAGAGAGAGAGGGAGAAAGAACATCGGAAAGTCTCAGAGAGCAAAATATAAGGAACAGCTTGCATTTTCCACTTTTGTCTAAAAAAAAAAACTTACAACAATATTGTCTATATTGAATAAAAAGGTGTATACTTGTATTGTAATTCACAGATAAGTTGGCATATTAGGTTGGCCAGGGAAATGCATCTCTATGAAGATTCTTCAAGGTAAACATACATGCAGATAGGTACAGAATGTGGCCCCAGGTAAGAATAAGTAATAGCAGGAATCTGTCCCCTGCTCCTTATGTCAACAACATACCTGCCACTTGTTGTGTTTCACAGCACAAATGTGCACATTTTTGAAGACCTTACAAGCACAACTGCTTGTGTTGCATAGAAAATTACAGAGAAAATACGTATGGAAAGAAAAGAATAACATTATGGCTACAGCAGGGAAGATTGACTGGTAGTGGGGGGTGGGGGTGTTTTGTAGAATACTGAAGGGGGGCAGTGACTTGGACGGGGGTTAGGTAACAGGTTTGGAGAGTGGTTTAGGCTTACCTCAGTACAAACACAGACCACACTCCTGACCTGTGACAGCAACAACAACTGGATTATTACAAGTCAACTTGGTGTGCTCCTGTGTTATCCTGGCCCCCCTTATCTCTCTCTCTCTTTCCCTCTCTACATTCTCTCTCTCTACGTCTCTTTCTCTGTCTCTTTCACTCTCCCTATCTCTCTCTCACACACACACACACACACACACACAGATTCTTACTCTCAGTTTCTTCCCCACTTGCAAATAAAACTAAATCATTAACAACACACAGATATGTCTCAAGGCTTTCCAATTCCAAATCCACACCCAATGTTCTACCACCTTATTGCCTTGCTTACATAACACAACACTGATGAAGGATAAATAACTTCTTATCAACCGCGCATCTAGCAAAGCACTTTTTGAGGCGGAGTTTATTTATCCCTCTCTGCATGAAAGGTGATAACTGCACAGTTATATCTCCTTAATACAAACGGACCTCCGTAATTTCTGAGCCCCTAGCTACAAAAAACTTGGGCTATAAAACACCACTGTATTGCCCCTGTCAACCTGTGGTAATTAAGGTGATATATGATGAGGATTACAATTATCATAGCACTATCTGAAGACACGAATAAGATGTCAGGTGGTTGTTATCTCTTATCTACTTTCTAACAATTCAGAAAGTGTTTTGAAATGCAGTGTGTGTAAGAGAGAGAGAGAGAGAGAGAGAGAGAGAGAGCAATTAAATGTTTGCGTTCCAGCATAATGCATAAACATATGCATGCATGGGTACATGAAACAGGAATGTAATCTTTCTCATAGCCTAAGTGCATATTATGCTCTCTGAACAATAAGATATTACCTGAAAACTACCAATGTTCAAAAAGTGGGATAAAAGGTTTTTCTTGTTTTTAAGTGTAAGGGTTTAATCAACTGAAGCAACATGTCTTCTTCATATGATGTCCAAGGGCTATCATATGCTCCAACTTACACTCCATATGTGCTGCAGATGGAAGATAATGATTTAGAGAGGTGTCTCTATAGATGTGCCACATAATTCTCGTCTTTCTGACTGAACAAAATTGTAAAGCATTCACCTGTCACCTGTCGGTCAGAGTCTGGCCTGTGTGAATTGACCGTTGGAGCTAAGGTGTCCAGTAGCCATTATTTGTGGAAAGAAAGCGGTCAGGTTTTTGTCAATAGAGGGGAGTGGACCAAGGGAAAAGAAGCATTGTACAAATGGTGTTTGTACTTAACTAATTACAGCATTCTCATATTGAGAAAAAAAATCACAAGCAAGTCAGGCAAGTGAGTAGCAAATTCTCCACTGCTACTCTTTTTCTAACACTAGGTAAGCCTAACACTACTTTTTAGGCAGAGTGAGTAAAAGACATAACAAGAACAATCTGAAGTTGTTCTTATCAAATGACTCTGGGGGATGTATGAATGGACCAGGGGCTATAATATACTCTAACACTACTCCATCTGTTTTGAAGAAACATCAAACCCCCGTAAAATTTTACCAAGGTTGATTAAACCCCTGCAGTGAAAACAAGAAAAACATTTCTATCCCACCACTTCATTTAACAATTCCATCAAAATCTCCATTCACTGGAAATCTGTGACCTTAAAATGTGAGAAAAAACTAATGCCATTTCACGAAAAACTGTCTTTGTGCATAAACTTGATTTTGCCTGTGGGATTTCTTGATATATCTATAATTCCTGTGAATGCCCATTTGGTCACATTCCCACTCACTTAAAACAGTCTTAATCAGTTTACAAGTCTAACTGATGTTAGATGTACTGGCTGTAATCAAGCTAATGGCAATGCACAGCAAAAGTCCCCACACCTACTAGTATCTTAAAGCAGAATACAGAGAACAAAGAAAGCTGTTCTGAATGGAAAATCATACATCTGTACCTTATCAGCAAAGCCACAATTATAGCCTAGGGAAATGTTATTTTTGGCCTAATCACTAATTTTATATTAAAATCAGGAGCAACTTAATATCATCATCATTTCTTTGCCATTGACCGGATTTTGGCAGCAGCAGCAGCAACATGACATTACCCCTAGAAAATCCAGACCTAGAACCTGGCAAAAGAGGAAGGAAGTGAACAGAACTGGACCAGAGTCTGCAGCTTTCTAATCTAGTAAATTACTACGTAAGTTTAATGCCATTTCATTACGCCATTTGAACAAATTAACACTTTTTTCATACTTGTCTACCTCCATAAACTTGCCCATATACAATGACATTCCCTATAATTCTTGATTTTCCAAATCAATGAATTCACTTAATTCATCTTTAATTTGATGTTGTATTGTGTATTTCTGTACAAAGTGTCCATAGAGCAGTGATATCATACTCTGTAAAGCCAATTTGCAATCATTAACCACAATATTGGCAAAATTGGTAAAATAATTAACAATAATAAAATAAAACAATATAACAGTTTAAATAAAATTCTTCAACTAAAGAAACTAGATTATATTTAGGCATCTCCCTCCCTTTTGTAAAACCTATTTGACTCCTATGTCAACCTAAGGAGTCTAGTTCAAGACAGTCAAAAAAAGGCTCAGTTATATTAAAGGTTCTTCTTTTCTTTTACAAGGCCTAAGATGATATGAACATTTCTCACTACGGAAAAAATGCACCTGAGTGTAAAAAATACTTTGGTAAGGCTCCCACATCTCCCTGAAAGCTTCTTAAATGTTACCTTACCTTATAAATAGGTTTTCCAACTCTGAGGTTATCTGCATGTTATTGCTCATATATATCAGAAAGTTCTATATCTCAAATGAGAACTGCATGCAAATGGCTATCAGACAATGAGTTGATACAAAGCGGATAACATGCCTAGTGTGTGTATAAGGAGATGATAGAAAGTCATAATTGTAATGTTCTTTTAATGTGATACACAGTGAGGACAATGACTCACTTGGTCTGTTGGGTTTAGGATGATTTTTTTTTTCAAACATTAGCAAAATCCAAGTGCATTTTTACTAGAATATGACATTCACATGTATATTTTCTAACATGAGTATGGATGTCACATGTGCTTGCCTGCACATGCCTACTGGCACGGGCAGGCATGTACGGATGTGGTCATAGCAACACCACTAAAAGCAACTGTAAAAATCTATATATAAATAGAAACCCATTTAGTAATTCCTCTCAGGCTCCCAAACCCCTTCTTAAAGTATTTTTTTACCTCAGGATATTTAATCATGTGACAGCCACAACCTTTAAAATTCCGTAAAAAACACATCAATATTCTGAGGCAAGCCATACGCGTGTCCCCATTAATTTGGGGTGTCAAAGAACATGACATGAATACAGGTAACATTCTACAGGCTGCCTAATGTTATACAAGGTCATTCTCTTCAATATCTTATATATATGCTTACAATATATAAAGAGATTACATACTGAGACTGGCCACCCATTTACCAGTACCAAAGAGATATTGACAGTAATGATATCTAATTAAAAATATTAATCTTATTTGCTTTGTCTTCCTATTAATTTAAAAAATATATTCTACAGTGTGTACGAATAACCATAAAAACTTGATTGCATAGAGGGAAAGTCACTGGCTGTCCAAGATGCACTTAGTTTTTTTTTTTTTAAATAGCTAATTTTTCTCAGCATTTAGCGCATCCCAACTGTCAAAATTTTTACCATTTTGGTACCTTAGATCTCTACAGTTTTTCTTTTGGATTTTACTCTAAAGACAACTTCAGAACTTTTTTTCAGATCAACAGAAAGCAACTTTACATGGGTTCCTAACTTCCTTTCGCGGAACAACTGCTGAAAATTTCTCCAACTTACCAAACTACATCCAAGCGTCCACCATTTCCAACCCTCAGTATCTCCAAAAAGTGTTTATGCTTGGGTTTTACTTTGAAGGGGACTTCTCACTTCCCGTGCGACTTGCTTCCTTACAACCCTAGAGAGCTAAGTACACACACCCATTCATTCTGACCAGCACCAGTGTTGATCTTTTAGTAACCCTAAACCTCTAAGTATATAAACCCTACAATAATGTAAATTGGCTAACTTTTGTGCTATAAATGGGCCATTATACAATAGTGCCGACATTTTGGGTATAAAAGATTTTGGTACTTAGGCAGAGGGCGCTGGAATAAATGTGTAGCATCAAAGCATTTATTTACGTTGACAATGTTTATTTATATTAATATGCACCTAGGAAAAAAATCCTGAGTAAAATTAATTATTTTCTTCAAAAGAAAAGTAATCAAAACAGAGTCTGTATTTTTACAGCCTTTTAAGAAGTGTGTTTTTGGAGGGAGATGTGAGGTTGCTAATATAGTGAACTGGAGGCTGTGCTAAGTGTAGTATTTGGGGGGGGGGGGGGGGG
>NW_019775812.1:146060-179845 GCF_001039355.2 Lingula anatina
TTAAAAAAAAAAAAAAAAAAAAAAAAAAAAAAAAAAAAAAAAAAAAAAAAAAAAAAAAAACACCATTTTTCTAAGTTAGCAATGCTTCTCATTTGGCTTGAGAAATCTTGTATTTTGATGTGGCAAAAGCCAAACTGCTCAGCAATTCTGACTAAGAGAAGGCCATCCTTTCATCCTAGTACTAGTATGTAACTACTAGTAGAGTGACATTCAGAATTATTTTTTTTAGTAATAGTATTCTAAGCTACTAAGTAGTAGTAGTAGTACTACTACTACTACTAATAATAATTACTATTATTATAATCAGAGACAGCTTTTCTGCCAATTTGATCACCTTTTCAACAACCTGTCGCCACCCATTCACCATTACCAATCATCATAGCACCTTTTTCATGGTTGCTATCTTCCAAAGCAACATTGTGAATATCCAAAGAAAATGCAACTGCTAGTATTTTCAGATCCCCAAGTCTCATTTCCAATTCACTTACATCCCCCTGCAGTGAATACAGCCCGACCAAAAGACCAATTTGAATTTTATTCCCTGCCAAACTGCAGTTTGATGGCATCATTAGATGTGATTCTATTCTTAATGGCATAACTGCATGTCACTCGACAGAAAACACCAGTATGATGCTTCTGTAACAAAGTTATGGAGAAATGAAATATTGACTTCATCTAGAAAGTAGTCTGTGTATTTGTCATTTTTTCTCTCAGCTTAAAAAAGTGTGTGTGTGTGTGTGTGTGTGTGTGTGTGTGTGTGTGTGTGAGAGAGAGAGAGAGAGAGAGAGAGAGAGAGAGAGAGAGATGTAAAAATAAACTTTTCTGACCATAAAGAAATTTGAACCAAAATGGACAAAGCTTATAATATGTGCCTCTTAAAGCTGTAACGTCAACTCTCCTAATCTCTTGTCATCAATCCCACCGCAGAGGAAGTTGCAGAGATTTCGGTACGGATACTGAACGAAGTGATAAGGAAATGAAAAAGCTGATTTATTCAAAAATCTCAGTGACCAGGGATCAATGTCTATAATATAGTGTGTGCATTCTGACCAACCTGGAACAATGAAATAAAAATCTAACTTTTTCAGCTAATTAAGTTAAACTCTCCCTGCAAATCCACTCAGTGTAGATGACATTTTTTCTACAAAGACCAACAACTGCATAGATTTCTATTTTCTCTCATTCTTTTAATTCCTCCTCATTAAAATCCAAGTTTTCATCCCAGCTGATTAAGTCTGATTGCTGATTTATAATTTAGTGACAATGTTATGAGGAAGTTTTGCAAACAATTAGTCACAAATAAACACAGCTATCCTACCTGAAGAGATGGTAGCAGTCATCAGTATGAGTAAAAATGCCAATGTAATTTGGATTTGCTCAAAGGGCTAATCAACAGACTGAAAATAAAGGAGACAAGGTACCCTACATAATCATTATGGAATGTATAATTTTCAAATAAGTAGTAAGATACCCAGCAGGCTGACTCAATGGTTTTCAACTTGAAAGCTTTTATAAAACACGGCCTGGAAAGGCTTAGCGAGGTACGCATAAATGTCCTGCAAAGATTTGGCTAAAACAAGAGGAGGTATTCTCTGGGTGACACGCCAGGCTTTGCCTACAGATATATCTTCTCACTCACACCTAATGTAATCCATCTTGCTTAATTTGGCATATGTCATACTAATTTCTAATGATTGACACCTATTATCATTAAGAAAAATATGCAATGTCTCTTAAACAGACAGGGAGCAGTGCCAGTAATTTACTTTGAAATTCCATCAAACTGGACTAGAAGGAGGAGAGGGGGGGCTGCATTACCAAGAAATACATACTAGTACTAGTATATATATGTTTTCATGGTTGCACCAAAGGACCAAGCCAACTCTAATTTTTCATATAATTCTGCAAGTCAACACAGCTGCATACCATCAGCTGAAATGGAAGACGAGAATAACAACACTGTTCTTCATAATGCCATCTCATCATTAAGATGTGACACACAATACTACAATATACTCCAGCCCAAAGACACAGAAAATTATGACCAATATATGCAGTAAAGACCATATTGTGTGCATTATAAACCAATGTTAAGTCTGATCCAGTGAATCACCTACATAAGAATGCATAATAATACCACAAAATTCACCATAACTGTATTCAAAATAAACTAAAAGTCTATACATCACCTAGCACTTGTACAGCCCACCTTATAGAGACAACCATTGGTCCAAAAAAGTTGGACTCCATCAAATTCTATTATCCACAATCAGGTTATTACTTACACAGTATTGGAATAATTCTGGTCTAAGTTAGACCTAGATGTGAACAGCTTTTTAAACACCAGCAGAATGAATCATAACCTAGCAGTAACAGGTGGTGGAATAATCTTCCTACAGGTAAAACTATGGATAATATCATGAAGACACAGTCTCAAATCAATACCCGTCTTCTGCTTTACTGCCGTGATTTACCCCAGATGAAATGAGGGGATTTGGGTATGTGAATGGGTGTGGTCATGGAATGAATTTATAAATACATAAATAAATAAATAAATAAATAAATAAATACTGAGGCCATGATGATATAATTACATCATGAGAATAGTTAAGCAAACACGGGGTGGGTGGGTGGGTGGGTGGGTGGAGGGGGAGGTGGGTGTCCATGCCATTAAATTAGCAAATAGAATCTATTCATTTTTACCATTGTTCAAAAGCGTGAAGATCGCGTACCCGGGGGTAGCGCTAACACTCGCCAATTTAGCCAAATGCTAAAACTGACTTAAATTGGCTAAACAAAAAGGGCTTGATTTGACTAATTTTAGTCAAATTAGAACCATTTGGATAACAAAGTGACAAAAAAGTGGTGATTTGGCTGAGGGAAAAAAATTGCTAGCGCTACCCCAGATACCCCTCCTATTCTGTACAGTTTGTAGACAAGTTTGTGAAAATGATGATAAAAAATGGATGACCCCTAAAAGAGTAAATCACAGGAAACTGGTTTATAGGTAAACTGAAACCAACATACATGAGTCTACAGGCACGAGTGACATACGACACAGACATGTAGATCTGCTTTCACACCAACCTGTATCCTGTGCCATACTGGTGAACATCTAGCCAGGTACATGGTGGACTCAAGTGAGACGAGATGGAACAGCTTCTGTGTGCCGTAATTATTTTATATCACTTTTAAGCTTAAACATATACCAGTAAACATAAAGCAAGACACCTGCATGTTTAAAGATCTGAGGATTCCCATCAAAACAAACAAATACTACCTGGCATTTGTTTACTTCTCACCATCAACAAAGATCTGTGGCGCTTGCACATTGTCACATATACATATATCTCTACTAATTGCATGATCATTGCAAACATATTCCTTCACGCTCAGAAAATAAAACTAATGGAAGCAAAGCTAAGACATTAATGGCTGTTAAAGCAAACCTGTTTGTCTCCAAGCCTAGATCAAAACAAACTCCAAAACAACACCGATGGTCACTTGTTTACCTCGCCACTGTGTTAACTCCTGCAATGGCCGACGCCTTCTCAAGGCGTCTGTCTAACACCTCTGACGTACATATGCATTAACACATCAGTTACACACTGCCAGTCAACTCGAAATGAACAACACTTTGGGCATGAAAGGGTATCCATATACCACTTGCTCTATCTCCATTCTCCTCCCATTCTCAAGCAAAGTTAACGTGATATGGATGGAATATCATGAGTGAGCTTTCCCGAGTGTGACGAAGGAGAAAAGGTCTCCTTTTTTTGACCAATGACAATAAGAACAAGATTTATGTTGATTTTTACTTGTAAGAGGTGCATTTGTAAGATTTCTGATTATATTAATCTATGTTATCTACAAAAACAATGTTTTTAAATACTAGTATTTGGAGAGCCTAAACACAAAGACATCATCCATTAAAGATTGTCATATTTTCTTCCCAGTTCTCCTAAAAAAGTTCTAATTAGACAGAAAGCAAAAATATTTTAAAATCTTTGTTACAAAGCGCTGTTATTTCGCATTCCATGATGTCAACAATAGAAAAAGAAATCGGTATACTCCCTTCTAAAACACATACACACATTAGCTCACGTGTGCAAATACACACACACACAGAAGAAAATTCCCTCAAAACCTTGCCAACAATCTAAGCTTAATCCCGAATATCTACTTTTTGTTGAAAGGAAAGCAACAAAAAGGAGCTGTTCAAGCTTTACATATGCAGCAGACATACTGACTTGGTCGCAGATGAGCTAGCCAATGTATTATTAGAGTTTAAAAAGTGCCAGATCATGCCTCACGGGTTGGCACTCGTTTTGAACCCTTCAGTTACTTTGATCATTGCCCTAGCTTGAGGCCTAGTAATAACGACCATCACGTCAGGGAAAAGAATTCAAAAAGCACTGTCATTATGCCAGGGTCACTCAGTCTGCCAAATACAAAAAAGTACTTCTAAAATCTAAGAACCTCCATAATTTTCCAGTTGGTGGGAAATGTCACGACAATTTTGTTCAAAATTACTTTCAATATATGTGCACAGGACATGAAAAACAGCAATATAACTGAGGTGTACATTAACCAAGTTTTGCGGTTCATTTTCATGCACTTTTATTAAAATGACCCCAACCTTCTCATATGTTGACATGCATCGACTTAGAAATGACCCCCATTTTCAGTGTGGTTCAGGAAAAAAAAGGTTTTGAAAACTGTTAAGCTGCATCCTTATTAGTATGGTATAATATATGTGCTAATGAGCCCAACTTGTTTTTCTTTTCATTTAGCCTAAAAAAATTGCATGTTAGAAGTACTGTACAAATGCTGATCAGAACACAATATTTAATGGCCAAAAATGGCTCTCCCCACCAGACTAATGTCAAATGTTGCATTATACACCAGCACTATTCCCAATCTCAAAAATGCTGAAATGGTTAAAAGCCATGAGCTACAAAGAAAAAAAGAAGCTGAAAATATTTTTCAATGAAAACAGTACCAGTCTCTTTTAATATTAAACATGTCTTACCTGTCTCCAATTATTTTTACTAGTTGAAATACATACAGCTGCAACAGTGGCCAAACCTAGCCACCAAGAGGATGAAGGTGTCCACTAATATAAATATATTGTACCTTTATATATTAACACTGACCAAGGGTATCTTTTTATAACATACCCGCCTCCACACGTTAGAACAAGTGCATTACTATGTCAAACCTCATGTCACTAAAATACCCAAAGGTACCATGGATATTTCGTGCAACCACCAAAAGTCCAGAGGGCACCTGCTGACCTATCAATTATGTCCATTTAAACTTATCTGCCTGTGAATTCTCACACTTCCCCTGTCCATGCTGGGTGTCATTAATCCTGACCTGGCCAGTGAAGGTGGACATTAGGCTGACCACACGCCACATTATTGATGACTAGTGTGTGACCAACCTGGACATTAGGACCAGTCTAGATGGTGCTCTGTGATAATACTTGGGTTTCTGCTGGACGTTCAGCATGTGCAAGTATCAGTATCGTTTATAATTCTATTCAAATTGTTTCTTATTCAAACTGGTGGAGAATAACTAAAATCTTAACAGGAAACAAAATTAATGTACTAATACTTGTACATGGCTTGGCAAAAAAGTATAAATAATATAATGAAGTAAAATTTGGTAAGTTGGATGCTTTAGTAAGAATAAGTTTTGCTATTCTACATGCTTATTTTGTCAATCATCTTATTTTTTATATATTTAAATAAAATTTCCTTTTTTCTGGGGGGGGGGGGGGGAGAGTCTGGAAGAAACTTTGGTTTCCACCTTTTGAAAAGTGGCCATCGAACAAACTGTTTAAAAACTCCTCCTCTAATGAAATATTTCAAACAGAAACATCACCATATTGGTACCAGATAATTGGTAGTGCAGAATGACCACTACCCTGTGGGTCATTATTACCAGTCTGGATGGTCAGGGATGATATCAGGATGAGTCAGACACTGAGATTAACAACTCAATCATTCTACAATGACCACTCTCTTTGACAAATGATGCATCTCTGGTGATTAATTTTGATATCACCTTTATTTGCCCATGCCTGCATAAGTAAAAGAGTTCATTTAACAGAGTGTCCAGTCCACAGGATTTTTTCATGTCTGTAACATTATTACTCCCCCCCTCTCCCGCCCCATAAAACTTCTTACATCTTCTATTCATATCCTTTTGACCAAGAAAATTAATGATAGTTGCAATTCTTTACTAGTAATTGGCGTTTCTTGACAGACACACATGCACACACACACACAAAGTAAAATAGATAATTAACAAATAGTCAGAGGGTAAATATAACAGTACTTAACTGGATCTTTTGAAAGCATTATACAAATAAGTATTTTTTATTTTTTCTCTCTCTCATACTCTGAGTCATTCACATCAACAACACAGTAATTAAACAAGCAAACATTATCTACCCTTCATAAAAATGACATAAAAGTTCCAATCATATCTCAATTCAATGTGTACCTGACCTTTTCAATATATTTTCAAAAACTGTCCCTTCATCTCATCATAGTCCTGCCTGCAGTCATTTCACCCCCGCCTGCCCATAGTTTACAGGGGTGACAAGATAATAACAGTCAAGGATAATCAGTATAAAACACACCTGGGGCTCGTTCACTGTGGTTTTGACAAAGGAGTTTTAAGTTATTATTTCAGGAAGTGGAGGTTTAAATGCAAAATCCTGGCATGTAATTTACAAGCACTTTTTTGATTCTTTGGTGCATCTACTAGTACAGAGAAATCACACAGACAGGGTACTGCAATCAAGCCTCTACCTGAACTTTTTATTCTCTCAAAAACAAAACTTTTGCTAAAACCATACTGAATTTGGCCCTAGGCCTAGCCACCAGTTGAAAAGGGGACAGATAATTGGAAAAGCACTAGAAGTGCCTGGTACCAGTTCATCTATGGTAGGACTGTGAATCGTTAAACGTTTCTTTAATATTAAACATGCACTTCAACCAATATTCAAGATTCAAGGCAGTGACTTTATAAAGAGACCTGAAGTTATCGGAAGGCGTGCCAGAAAGAAGACTGCTCGTTCTTATACTAAATTACATATAATTGGGCCAAATTGGATAATGGATTCTAAAAAAAAATTGATCAGATGTTAAAAATCCCAGGAGACATCTGATGAGATCATGCATCATTAATTGCAATCTTGTGGAGAAAGTAGTTCAACTTCACAGACTTAAGCGAACTCAACAAAAGAGGCAACCACTATCACGCTACCTCCTGCCACACCCACATTTAAATTCAAGTTCACAATGTTTTCAAGTTTGCAGAAAGCCAAAGTGCATGAACCACCTTCATTCCTTGCAGTCAATTAAACTACTAGTAAAGGTATACCTTCCAGCCAAATACCAGGGCTTAAACTGCATCTTACATATTATACACCACCCATACATGACAGTCATATTTTCATGTCTACTGATGCAAGTGTCAAACTCAAGAGCACCACGTTCTTCTTGCTCTCACAATTAACTGCATACATTCCATGCAAATGTCAAACTATCCTTTACTTATGTTACGTGAAGCTAAACGAAACCACAAACAGTTGTCACTGAACAATTTAGTGCACATGCCAACTAAGGGCCAGACCTTACCGGATTGTCCACCCATCAGACGTCACATGACAATCCATTCAAATTGAGATTTAACCACGGAACTTGTGTACCAAGTGTACAGATATGTTAATGCTAACATTCAAACTCTCTTGAGATAAAAATCAAAACAAATTACTTCTCTAGATAAATTCCTTGTGGACTCACCAGGTCAACCAAACACACCCAGGTAAATTTACAGGTAAATTCTAAACCATATACATAAACTCCAGCATATAGTTTCACGAGGTGAACAGATTCCTCACACAGGTATTTCTATGACTTCTGTCATAGGTATTTCTCTCGGGTGTCACAGGTGGGATGTTCGCTTCACAGAGTCTGTAGGCATGTGAGAAGCCCTTTAAGTTCACATGATCAATTAAATATGCCATGTGCAGTCGGAGCAGCTATTATACAATGCCTGACATGCAAGCAGAGCATAAAGGAAAGTTTACACGTTCAGAAATGACTTGGGATCAAATCGAGTACTTCATGGTGGTAAAATGAACAGTATGTAACAAAAATAAATAAATAAATAAATAAAAATAAATAAATAAAATAAAATAAAAATAAAAATAAAAAATACTTCCATGTAAAACTTTTGTGATGAGGAAGCAGTGCTCGATGTAAAGTGACAAAGCATAATCCACAGCACCAGCATGAAAGTTCTGTTTTCTGTATCAAACCAAGTTGTCCATTATAAAAAATTCACTGCATAACATCGCAGAGAACCTTTAACTTTTAGAGACTGCATGGTGCATTAAAATACTACAGGAACTTTATATAGGGATAAAAGGGACCTTCATTTCAGTTATGACGCATAAAAAAAAAAAAAGATAACAAATAAAATGCTGTTTACGCAAACCTTCATGAATTCCTTACAAACTAAAAGAATCTTCTATGAGAGACGTAAAACTGTTTACAATCCATTTGGCTATTACACCTATTGGAGTCTTCCACCATCTATCAACACTGCAGCTATTAGTAACTTTAGAATACAGGAAAAACTGTCATCAAGACAGAGAGTAGACTGTCAATATCTCCCATCAAGAAAGCATGCTATGGAGCTAGCTGTCTAATAAGAGAGAAGTCACAACACGCAACATTTCTCCAGACAACACATAGCTTTGTGTTTGCTCTAGGGTGGAAATCATGCTATGCATGCATGTTGGTTTTGAAATGTTGATATCCACGCACTAGTATGATCTGCTTTTCTTTCTTTCTTTTCTTTTTTTTTTTTTTGCAAAGAGACAAATCTGGAACATGGGAAAATACGCAAGGGGGGTCTGAAAGGGTCCACTCTGAATCAAAATTAGACCTTGGTTTTTGCCTTTTCTCAAATTGGGACAACGAAGGAGGGGGGGGGGGAGTGGGGGAGATTTACTTTTTCAGAAAAAGAACCCTGCTTACAGACCTAGCTGCCTGAACAGAATGTAAGAAAGAAAGGACAAGCCAAACTTGGTGAGTGAAGTGCTGAAGGAGTTGTAAAATGGCAAGAAACCCGAAAGTTTGCTGATAGGGGAGTGTTGGACTTCCACCCTTCCTTACTGTTTACAGGTGGACCCATATTGTATGCTGTTATCTTAAGCCATGACAAATACATATGATGTAACGATGCTTACTATTTGGGGTCAGCACATGCAAACTTATCCCTCTAACGTTTAACCAAGACAAGAAGGTATTATCTTCTACTCAGGTATAGCCTGACTCTGCCAGCAAGAGATGATACGTTATGTGTGACAGGTGTCATAAGGATATGGGGTCTGAAGAGGTATCATGTCTAATGCAACAATAACAACAACAATGGTGACAGCAATCTGGCATCCATCTTTTTAAAGGCATTGAAAGCCCTTATTATCGTCCAGATACCAAAAATCAGGTTTTTCCTGCAAGTAATTACTCAATAATGCATCCATCTTTGTGGTATTTTAAAACAATAAAGATCCCTTCAAAAATAGCGACATTTTTATGTATCGTTACACTGTTTAAGCATAGGCAACTCAAAGCTTTAATCATCAATTTTACACCTTTCTTTTCCGAGGTGAGATAGCAACCGTTATGGAGCATAACATCATCCCTGAACAAGATTTTATCATGAAAATTGGCATAGTTGACCACGAGTGTACAGACTACAATCCCTTGCCGTCATTTTGGTTTAAATGTTTTTAGAATGGAGTTCTGAACCCCTATGAACTAACCAATAAAAACAAAAACATACCAGTAACCACCTTGGCTAAGGTAATAAAACATCAAATAAACAAATGATATTTTATACAGTAATATAATTTTATACAGTAATTACAAATAAAAAAAAAAAAAAATAGATAAATAAATTAGAGCAAAACAAGTTTCCAATTAAAACCAACTTGGCCAGGGGAACTGTAAGTGCGCTTGTTTCTCAGGTGGAGAGCAGCAAAGTCACAACAAGGGGTGGGGCTCTTTTTAATGTCCAATTCCTTCCTGAAGTTATCACAAGATAAGGATGTATCTTTGCCTCAAGGATGGGTTTTATGCTATATGTAGGTGGCCTTGAACAGATAGAGATGAAATCCCAGGGTTCTCCCCAGGATTTGAAAATAGCCCTTATTTTTTTTACGCGAGAGTACCGAAGCTCGCGAAGCGAGGCACAAAGGGAGAGGGGGGGGGGGGAGTCCGGGGANCACGTAGATTTTTAACCAAATAAATATTCAGTAGTGAGCCTGTTATGTGAATAAATTTCGTCTGATGAAGTTCTGGAGGGTGTTCACTTTCATAACTTGGCGGTAAGTTTGCTCAGACTTCGTTTTGTGACTGCACGTGTTTTGTGCCAAAAGTAGGTCATTCTTTTCAGTACCGTGTAGGAGGAGACAAAAAGACGTTAGTATGCATTAAAAATGATTTTTTAAAAGATTTTTGCTCCAAATTTCTCATAAACCATGACCTGTCTGTCGGACAGCCAACCCTGCAACTTCACCTGTCCGAGCTGAATTTTTACCTGTCCCGGACAGGCGCTAATGTATTAAATAGGGTTGCATCTTTTCCGACATTTTCTCTTGCCGCATGGATACATTTATTTATAAATGATCACGACTGCTACTATTCTTCAGTCAAAATAACATGAAGGATTAACTATTTATTATATTTCTCCAAAAATATAGATAAAGCAAACAAATCTCACAGAATTACATTGATGACAAAACTAATAAGCGGATGTTGATATTCGAAACTTGTCAGTACGCAGGTCCCGCGCCCTCAACATAAGATTTTATACTTGTATTACTGCGCCAGGCAGAACAAAAATAAACAACTTAAGGGGCCCGCACACGGTGAGCATTCGGCGCGCGCCACTTGCGCTGCGCCAGATGCTCGCGCTTCTCAGCTCCCCGCAAACGATGCGCTCTTTGCTCAGCAGAGATGCCTCCCGGCCCGCCCCTAGCGGACGCACTGTGAACTGTGGGATCATGTGTTTAAGGAAACATTACATATTGTTGTTTTTTCTGATAGTAATGGATAATGGTGACCACATTAATCAATCAGACTAACTATAACTGTGTACATTTTTGTTAACTTCGCTGGGGGCTGCCATTTTTGTTTGTTTCCGGCTACTGGCACATGCGCATTGTTAGCATGGCGTGAGCAATCGGCGCTTGCACCCCGCACACGGTGAGACATTTGTCTCAAGAGACCAAAAAAATCAAACACGTGAGAAATTTTGCTCAGCCGCGCGTGAGGCAAAAATCTCACCAAAATACCCCCGCACACGATGAGAAAACGGCGCAGCGCAAGTGGCGCGCGCCAAATGCTCACCGTGTGCGGGCCCCTTTAACGCGCACACAAGAGATCCAAGTACGCACACAGTCGTTTTTACGGTTTACGTCGCGACTGTCAGGAATAAAGGCATTAAAGGCATTGGTCACACACACACTCTTAAAGGGTATCGGAGTTCAAAGAAGCGTATCGGCAAAAAAAGAAGCGTATCGGCAAAAAAAATAGCGTATCGGGGCCGATACGCTATAAAGGCCTGGGGAGAACCCTGAATCCATTAGTCCAAGTTGCAAGAAATTGTCAAATATGCCTCATCACAGATGTTTTCCTATTAAAAAATACCTGCACCACATGGTTCAGCCTTAAAGTTTGTAAACTGCAGTCCTGAAAGAAAGGAGAAGAAAAAAAAAGGCTGGGGCAAAGTTGACTGATGCTTAAGCTTCAGATACAAGGTATACTCTAGACTACCTGGATTCAACACTGGAAACTGGGTATCTCTGCTCCAAGCAATGACAGTCAAAGTTTACTTAAAACAGGCTGGGCAAAAACTATCCACTGTGGCTACTGGACCACTGGATGGCTGTGTTTCCAGTCAAGTTTTGACCAACTACTAGTAAGTAAATCCTTTCTTGACAAACTGCATGAATATGCCTTCCAACCACAGGAAGCAAATCTCAAGCAAGTCTTACCTTTACAGTAGTTGGTGGGCCAAAAGAAGGAAAACCTTAACACATACATCTGTTTAAAAGACCGAGATAATACAAATAAGTTTAAGCCAGTCCAATTTAAATATAAATGCACCTTACAAGTATTAGCTATGAGTCACAGAAAAATGAGCCTCAGGCATATTAAAGGCAGACATAATTTGGCATAATCTGTGGAATGCAATAATCATGTCGCATGCAAGTTATTGAATCAGGATATTGTGAAGATGATATATGAGCATCCAGTATATTACTATTATATACTGCAACAGCAAAATCTGATATACTGACTCTGAAATACCATTATAAAAAGGTATATTTTTAATATTAATTTCAGGAACCAAAATAGAATTCAACATAAAATTTTTATTTATTTGACTATTCATCTACTTCCCATTCTAAAAGGCTTCTAGGCTGACAAACTAAATGGGACAACTGCTATTCGATTGTAGTTTATTATTTTTTTTCCTGGGGTGGGTGGTGGTGGTGATTGGGGGGGGGGGAGGGGGGGAGTACCTCAAGAAGGTGAACTAGAAAGAGTGTACAGAGTGAAAAAGCAGTAGTTTTCCTTAGATGGCACGTCACTTTTTTTCATTCATAAAACAAACTGGAAATTTATATATACATCCAACTCACCTTTCTTCGAATGAAAACCAGTTCTAGGATAATATCTGAAATTAGAAAAGAAATATATGGAAGTTATACTTTTTTTTGATAAGAATTCTGAAGTACTTTTGTATATATATATATATATATCAACCAAATATAAGTGAACAACAATTGGTTCATATCATGACTGAAATGTATTTTTTACCATTTAATTTCATCTTAGTATTCTAGCAATGCTATAACCGTAATGACATTTAACCAAGTGCACACTAATGGGAGAAAATACACTAAGTACTTTATAATATTATGTAAATTTGCCTTAAATGTCACATGATTTGTATTAACATCACATGCCCTTTCATTAAGTTCTTATCACATTTAATGTGGACTGGGGACATTTATAATGACTTTTCAGACAAGGAAGGGTATAACTACTATCATTTACATAGATATACCTGCAATTATGGGATGAGTGAAATATGGGAATTATCATATATGTTAGGTAGTTGAGAGAGAGAGAGAGAGAGAGAGAGAGAGAGAGAGAGTCTCAGTGCTTTTGTGTGCACTTAATTCAAAACATCTCAAACTTAAAATGTCCACCCCTATAGTGAAAAGACTTGTAAAATATAATTTTTTATCCCAAATTTAAGGCACGTTTGTTTCCTTAATTGCTAATTACAAGAAACTACCACATTTAAGGTGCTTTTCTAAACAGGGCAAACAGGTGGTGTGGTATTTTACATGCAGTTCTCCTGCAGAACAAAGACCTTTACAATACCAGTCATAGCAAATTAAAACATTAAATCACACTTTGCACTGTACAGGATGAATGCCAACACCCCTAAAACTCATTAAACTTATATTTTCACCTTTGTTTCAACTTTTGGTTTTTAGATTAATTTTACCCCCAGAGGCTCTATATGGGGCATGTCCACACTGGGAGTGAGTCTATGGCCGCATTCACAACCAAAGTTGATCCGCAGTCTTACAGATCAACTTTTTTTTTAATGCTCCCTATTTTTTTGAATGCTCCCTATTAAGACAGTTTGTTGCGCCACAGAAGCAAACATTCTGATTGCTCTCTTACTAGTACTACCACATTACTATAGCTAATACTGCCATTAAAGAGAGCTGACATTTCTTAGTGGATAATTAGCTGCATTTTAACCAAAATTTATCTGCAGATCAACTAGTAAGTATGAATGTGGCCATTGACTGCAAATGAATCTGACACACCAATGAGTTGTAAATAATATCCAGGCACTAACTCTGATAAAATGTACATATTTCCTATTTATAGAAATAGTAATTGTCTGCCATTATCACAATAATAACCCCTTTACAACCTTGATTTCCTACAGTCTGATGCAGACATCCAAAAGCTAATTAAGACAATTTATAAACGAGACTTTTCTTAATTAGAGATATCCCCAAGCACACAACAAATGTTACTTCAGAAACCTGGGAACAAAGGGATCAGAGGCGTATATCAATTGACTTTGTAGAGGCAATAAATAACAGAGGAAACAACAAAAGCAATAAGTAAATCAAATCAATAAATCCAATTAAAGGTTAACACACAACATCTAACATAAAAGCATGATCAATGGCAGTTGGAGACTACTCCGTAAGGGAGCTACCAAACTGATGTTTATTCATACAGTAGGCAGCAAATATTGACTGGCTACTTCAATTTCTATTGTGGTTAAATTTACTAAGTTGAGAAGTTTCTCTGTGCGCACAGACTTCATTCAACAAAATGGACTTGAAGGGGAATACCTATCACATGCACTGCATATGCAGTTTCCGGCTTTAACTGAAGAGGAGGCAAATGTACACTGAATACAGAATCCTTTATTCTCTTCAATTTCTTACTTACATACTCTCACTTCTGGTCTACTGACACAGTCATTTTTATTGAGAGTTAGAAATTGTATCTACAGTAAAAAATCCACAGAAACTGATCCCTGGATTGGAGTAAGGCACATGGGAAGAAAAAAGGGCGTTTGCTTATTTTGGCATGCCTGTGTGAAATACAAACTGTAAATAAATAATTAACGCAATTCCCATCATATCATACTGCATAACTGATCCATGGGCAAATTGCATGCTATCTACGTGACTGCACAATGTCACCTTGGTCACATGCCTAAAATTGTCTGGAATAGGCTTCATGAAATGACTTTAGGTTTTAAGCCAGTCTAAACTTGAACAGTGGATTTTTTTTCTATTACGAATCAGAAAAATCCATGGCAGTTCATTAAAGTAAAATAAATACTGCCTGCTTTTAGAAAACACAAGCCATTTTGTCCTTGCTATAAATAGTGCAGTTATTTATAATAATCTAATAGATGGCTGTATATTCATCTTAGGTACATGTAGGCAAAAATGTTAGTGTTAAAGATAAGACCATCTTTCACTTCTGTCTTGAGGTTTATTTATTTTGTGGAAACGCGCCCCTGGAAACACACCTGACACCACCGTCACAGCTGTAGACTCTAGACTGCAAACTTGGCAGACTTCTCCACTGGTTCATGTACATACAGTAAATTAACTGATGGAGTTAAAACTTTTACCAACACCAGGTCTTAGACGCATTCTCCACTTTGACACACTTTTTAACCTCCATCCCTTTTCTCTTCCATTTTGCTTCTTCGAACAGATAAATTGAAGTTTCTTTTTCATTTAAATCTAACAACCCCCTTTGACAACATCTAAGTCAGCATCATTGTGTAAATATATTATAATTCTGAAGACATGCCACACAATAATACAGAATTTAGGATAATATTTCTTAGAAATATCTGACCATTCTTTTAAACGGTTTCTTGAAATAAATACACCATAGAGGTGCAGACACACCCTCCTCCCTGCATTGGGAGTGGATAGGTGGGTCTTTTAAAAACCTTAAAATAAATGGCCCATACTTGGCGAATTTGGCAAAGCACTGGCTAGTGGTCAACTGCTTCCTCTGCTCCTTGTCCAAGGCATGACTGGTCAGTCCAGGTTGTCAATAAGGTGGACCAAACTGTCACCAAAAAACTCCTCCCTTGCACCTACTTTAAACCAGGTCCTAAATGAAAAACATTCAAACCTCTACCTGATAAAGAATGCCTTCAAATATCTATACCCACACAGACCCTTGCAATAGATACTTAAGCGTCGACAGAATACGAAGAATTGATTTATCTTACCATTCTTTCCAACGATAACCAGTTCTGAGCTATAAATATCTTTCTGTGAACTGGGCGATTCACTTCACGCGGTGCTCTATTTAACAACTATCAATACTTCACCAACCCATACAGCATTGCTCCCAAGCTGATATCACCTTTATTTACCACTTTATCTTTCTGCTGATCTTGGTTTATGCTCTATGCAAGTTTTCTATACGCTGTGGACAATTGAAATTTTGCCTGGTTGATAGTGCAACAATGTAGGGCAGTTTTGTGAATGATGGCCACTATTGTGCAAGTAAGCAAGGAATGTAATGTTGACAAAGGACAATCTGTAACAACACAACTGAGGTGATTTTTACTGTGCATACCTCTATGTTCAGTTGTGTATAATTTCCATCTGCTTGCACATACATGTCCATATTTAGAAGTCACGTCTCCTTGAATACTAGTTAACTGAAAGAAGCCTAACAAGTGCGTAATTGAGAAGATGATGCTTCTTTCATCTTTTTTCATTTTCTTTCTTCTACTTTCATGAGCTTGAAACTCTAACTTGGAGACACCTATTGACCACTATCACAATAATTAACACCAGGGCCCTGTAACTCGACCGAGCTCAAGCGTCTCAATTCCATAACTCGCCGATACTCGCCCCATATAATACAATGTAGCCTCTATGGGATATTGCTATTCGTAATACGCGATGATTACGAGTTACGGGGCCCAGTCCTGTTTCAATACAACTACCATGTCCTCTATTACCCTTTAATTCATGACTTCAAAAAGTTACCAGGTATCACATTATTGCACATACTAGTACTTATATGTAGTCTGTGAAGTCTGGTTCTCTGTCACAGTTATAAATTCTTATATAATTCTTATGACCCAGCATAAAGTCTGTAGTTATTTTCAGTTCACTATTTATATCCTTTTATAAAATGTCTAAGACTGCTGCATTTGGCATTAAGACTGATAGCAACAAATAAATAGTCTACTAATGTTTGAACAAACCAGGATGTACCTCCCTCTTACAAAAAAAAAAAAAAAAAAAAAAAAAAAAAAAAAAAAAAAAAAAAAAAAAAAAAAAAAAAAAGGAATCAGATGCTGAAATGCTCAGACATAACTGAAAACAAATATCCACCATTCAGTTTTTAAATTAATAAATATTGCCTATTTTAAAATCAGTGTTTTAAAGTCCAATTTACCCTAAGTATTATTAAATTTTATTTATTTATTTATTTTTTGTTATTTCTAATATTGTTTGTTTCTTTGTTTTGAATGAATCTACTATACCAGACTGGGTCGGCAATGCATGTAGAAGAGTATCTTACATAAATAGACACAGGACAACTGTGCTTACTATGCAGTAAATCAAAGTAAAACACCCGCTTTCATTTACTAGTACACCAATGACAACTGCAAATTAATATTAATTAATCATGAGGATTGAACATATATACTCCACAGCCACAGAATGAGTCATGCTGTAGTAGGCAATAGACAAGCCAGCTGCTATGATGAGACCCAATAACACCAGAAATATAGACTTTGCCTTGGTTCTAAGTTAATTAGTGCTTTAAGTAAGTTCTGCAGTGACCAATCAATGATTTTACATTTATTTATTATTGTTTGGATGGGGATGGGGAGGAATATATTCTATACTATGCATGTGTGCATGAAAGTGTGTGTGTGTGTATGTGTGTGTGCAGGAGTGTGTGCATGTTTGTGAGTGTGCTTGTATGTGTACCAGTGCATGTGTGCATGTGTATGTGTGGAGGGGACAAAAAGAACATTTATTTTCATGTAAATTTACTGTTATAACCAAATTGAATATAAACCGAATACTAGTACTGTACTGTAAATTGCCACAAACAGAATACTAGTAGTCCACATTCATTTTTGTCCAATACAATGGCTTACAGAGTGGCAGTGTGTGGATGAGATATACTAGTATTAAGACTTTCGATGAACAGATGTGAACAAGAACAGTTATAAATCATTTGACAATCATGATACAATTTAAGCTTACACACTTAAATCTTAATGCCATTCAGTATCGCAATGTAATGGTATAAATTTGCAAATGAACCCCTGGTTTGACTAAAACTTAATATGTTCTGCTCCCTGGCTAGAACAGACATAAAACTGATAAAATTACGTCCATTAAATGAGTGACAGATAGGCTGGTTCTTAAATAGCTTGCATGTACATATAACATTAACTTTCCAGTCCCACAAGACACAGTCCAATTCACGACCCACACCTGGTGCACAGCTAGCATAATGAGGTGGTAAAGAATAGCATTTCTACATTATGCAGCAAACTCATGTCTTGGGCTGGTGGCTCACATATACTGCTGTGTTAAATCTTATGATAGGATCAATGCTGAGAATTAAAAGTTTCCACACTGATAGTAGAGGGTAGTAGTGTATGTGGATGTGTGTGTGTGCTTAAATTAAGGAGAAGGAATTAAATGTCAGGTTCATTTCCAGACTGACTGCAAACCTTTATAAATATATACTTATCCACTTGGTATGTTGACTACAATAGTGATTCCAAGGATGCGGTTATGGTGTTTATGGGGCTTTGGAGAAAAAGTGGGAGGGGTAATGTGACTCTATAAATGACTAACTAGTACTAGTAGACTACTAGCAGTATGCTTACAGCCTTAGAATAAGAACACCCTAAAAGCACTCAGTCAAAGTACCACTAGTAAACAAATGGGAACTTCACAAGTGGGAGGAGTAGGTGTGATTTATTTGGCAGAGTAACATCAGGTGAAGTTCATCTATCTCTGTTCCAGCCACAACGAAGGCCTGCCTTGATGGTAAGATCACGAATAGCCATCAACCACAACTTTCAGTCTCAGGCACAGCTACTTGTCAACAAACCCATGTAATAAATGTATAGTATGATCAAGATAGATCTCTGATTTAAAAAAATCTGACTTGAATATAACTAGTAAGCCTAAATGTAATGTGGCAACGCTACAGCCAGGTACTGCCAGTGCAGGGGGGGGGGGGGGGGAGAATCACCGTGGAATGAACCAAAATTTTAACGGATTCTTTTATTTAAGTTTATGAAATAAAACTTAATTTTTAAAAGAACTTTATTCCATTTTTAATTGAATATTTTGACTTGTTAATTAAATTAACATATGGCAATGACCTAGTCCTGCACAGTGCATTTAAAACGGTGACCTAATTATGTCTCTGAAATTTACGACGAGTTATGTCGTTGATCGGAAGTTGACAACTGCTGCCTGAAACTTGAAAGCCACCACCTGTGAATTGCTTCTCAAAAACTTACGCCAACGTTGAAAAAATATTAATTTATGCATCATTTGTAGTTTCTTTGAGAGAAATTATCTTAATAAAGAGTTATTTACCTTCAGATCGTTCCTTTGTGAAATAAAAATGTTGCTGTAGCGAGGTGTAGCGACAACGGACTTCATTCATCAAATATCCCACCCTGGTCACATGACCTCAAAACCCTGTCACATGATCACAGGTGCTTTCAAAATGGCGGATACGTTTTACTCGAACCATGTGCATTGAATCCACCTGGTTGCTATATTTTCCAGTGTTTTAGGGTGATTTTTCATCCGATCATGGCTCATTCGAATCATACAGATGACATATTTGACGAAGATGCCGATGATATTCTTTTGAGCGAGAAAGAGTGGCAGAATTTGCGCAGAAACAGAGTAAAAGTAGGTAAAATTGTACTACAGCTGTGCCAGTACAATGTAACGCAAGTTGTTAATGTAAATTTGTTATATGATAATAATGATAATAACATTTTAAACAGACGCTGCGGTGTGATGGGGTCTTTCGGAAATAATACTTGTGACACAAAAGTCAAAGATGCAGTCTTTGGGTTTTGATTAGCTCTTTACAACTTTAGTATCCAATACGATGTCATAAAATGAATCATAAAGATGTTAGAAGACTGTTCAATATCTAAACCAAATCTTGATAATGGCGAATTTCATATTATATATAAATGTCAAACAACCTACAGTAAGACATTGTTTATTTTAAATATAATTAATTAATTTGATTTTAATAATTAAGAGCACAATGTGATTAAAGTAATAGCATAGAAAAATGTTTTCTAGGCTTGCTTGCCAAAAATACTGGAAAAAGATAATTTGAAATTGTTAAGCATGGACATCTAGGGTAAGTCAGTTTAACAGAAAACTGTGTTTTTCAGGATGGATATCGTGAGGGGTTAGAAGAAGGCAAAGAATCTCAGCTACAGAGTGGTTTTAACCAAGGCTATGAGGATGCTGTGGACATGGTTTTCCAAGTAGCAAAGTTAAGAGGATCTTTGTGGTATGTTCCATTTATTTCACATTCTATACGTTTGTATTAGTACCAGCCACATGCCAAATGCCAGTGAAAGTGAAGCTGTACCAGTGGAATTTTGTACTTTATATATATTCAAAAGTGAGCACTGTCTCTGATAGCTGTGGCCTATAGGTCCGATAGACTTAAAGTTCTTGGAACAGACTGAAGTAGAGAAAATTTCTGATTTTTTCAAAGCAAGAGAATAAGACAATGGATGACCTAGTGTAATACCATTGGGCTTACTAAGAATTGACAATTTTCACATAAGAGAAAAAAAATCTCATACTGGACTTAGCAAGAAATAAAGCAACAATCTGATGTATTGCAGTGGGTGTCATTTCTCTCTAATGGTGAAATGAGTGTCGCTGCAGGCTTGCAATTGGTTTTGCAAATGATTCTTATTTGACTTTGAAATATACTAGAATGCCTTTGATATATTAGTGCCAGTAGTGAGGAAATCTGTATTTTTATGTCTCTATCTGTAATAAACCAAGTCCTAAGCAAAGTATTTGGTTTGTGGTTACAACTCATGCAGTTCTTAATTAGTTTTTAATACTAAACACAATGAAATAATATTATGATTAAGCAAAAATGTTCATTAGCTTGGTTGTTGGATAAATATCTCAGACACAAGCCTAAAATTTTCCGTACTGTTAACTTACGGCCAACCTGGTCGAAGGCCTTCATCAGACTGGCGTGAGTAGTTGTTCACACTCACTGACCGCTAGGTGGTATAGCGGCCAGGACCCTCTTATAAATGTCAGGTAGATCAACCCCCCCGTCCCTATTCATGGGTGGCTGGTGTCGGCTGATGTTGATAGCCTCTCATATTTTTCGAGGGATGTCGGATGATTCAGATTCAAGAATCTTAGTTGAATTCCAATCGATACTGTGGCAGTCTGATGAAGGCCTTCGACCAGGTTGGCAGTAAGCTAACGGTACGGAAAATTTTAGGCTTGTGTCTGAGAATTTTCATATTTAATATTATGATTACATAGCAGGCAATAAATAAAAAATATAAATATATACAAATTGTATATATGATAATTTTAAAACCATATGATATAAATTATCATAATTTATTCAGAACAACATTTATTTATCATTTAATACTAGGTTTTCTAACTTTGTAAGATGTAGGTGACAAATATAACTTACAATGTTACATAAGTTACTTTTTGGTTATTAATTCATATTATATCTTTGTTGTAACACGATGTCATGGCTTCTAATTTCCCAGTGCACTGATTTCCTACACCATGCTCCAGGGAGGGGAGGAAACCCCACACATTCAGGACACAGAGAGGATGGCTGCTGCTAAGTCTTTACTTGAAGAAGTCACAGAACTAGAGAGAGAAGTCAAAGAAAATCTCAGAACACTTACTTCAGCTGATTGTAGGCAATCTGGGCATGATAATGATATTATAACAGAGACCTGTCCTAAAGAATCTGATTTAGTTATTGATTTAGAAATGAGAACTGTGGGTGAAAATACTGACTTTGAGAAAAAACACAAAGTTACTTCTGGAAGCTCTGGAAAAGAGCTACTTCAGACAAATATTGTGAATAAACCTGAAGAAGATAATGAAATTAACATACACTGTCAATCTTGTGATTGTGACATCAGTCGAAATACTGACTGTTGCAGGGACCAAAATAGCAGTAGCAGCGGTGCCTGTGATTGTAGACATAAAAAAGACAAATTGAAACCAGCAATAGTGTCTGCAGTCTCAGACAGCAGCAGTTTATCCACCTCAGTAGACCGTGAAGGTATCCAAGTACCTAGTTTACATTATTTGCATGCTGAGGTGCTCAGACTTGAGGAAACTTTGATGAACTTAATGGGAAAATGATGGCCATGAATATTTAGCAATTTATATTGTGTTTATCTGAAGCTCTTTGGCCTTTATTAGGAATTTGTGCAAAAGAGAGTTTGTGTATCTAGTCTAAGGAATTGAAAGTATACACAATTATGGAGAAAACTGGGAATTAACTGAACGATATTAGGAAAAAGATAAGAAATGAAAATAAGAAAATGAATTTAGTTAAGAGGGTGTAGTACATTGAGGTATAAAGAAATAATAGTATATACAGGCAGTGAAAATCTTGTGCTTTGTAAGCTGGAAGTAGATAAACTGTTTATATATTGTCAATACATGAAAGTCAGTTTTATTATTCAACTTGTTTATGACTAATAAATTTAATGATGTTTACTGTCATGAATTGTTTATTATTACTTCAAAGGTTTTCCATGATATGGCCGTTTGTTACATCCAATAATTATATGTAGAAAATTTGCTAAAATTTAGATAGTCATTGATTCAGAAATCATTGCATTATTCGATATTAAGTTCACGTTAACATCAAGACAAATTGAGAAATGCTGAAATATATGGTTACACCATTGTGACAGTAAAAAAAGCAAAAAAGTAGACTTACCATGAAAGAAGTGATATTGTAGCTAGGTGAATCAAGATATAGACATATAATTAAATCATTGATAAGATCCTCCTTTGAACATGTGATACTGAGATGAAAGGATGCCTTGTGGATGAAAGCACACGCAATGCCATTGTGTTTTATGCCATGACACACTACTATACTTAATGGTTGGCAGCACACGACACTGAGTATAATTTGCTAGTTGTCTTTGTTAATCTCTCTGTTTAACTAATGATATATTGAGGTAACTAGGTCAAACAAACTAGAATTAATAGAGCACATGCACAGTAAGTGATACACTGAAGAAAAGCTGACTATATGTATGCCAAAGAAATAAAGGGGGGGGGGGGGGGGCTTTGAAACCCATTAATTTCAAAATTGAATGCTCCTGGGGTTTTGGATTTCACATTACAAAGATCTACATCAAGAAAATTTAATGTTATGTCTTTTTTCATTAGATCCATTTATAAAAAATTAAGAATGTTTAAATACTAAATGTTTCTACAAAAAAAAAAAAAAAAAAAAAAAAAAAAACTTGACTGTTGAAGGAAATAGCAATCAAAGGGAAGGTTAAAACATGCAAGGAAAGTACCTGGAAAGCAGTATGATACTTAAAAATGAATAGGATCTTGTTTAGTTTTACACAGTTTACCAGCATAGAATTTGAAATCATGTGCCAGCATAGAAAATGAATTAATAAAGAGTATTTCAAATCATGTTTTTAAAATGCCGATTGCAACAAGTAAAGCACATGTGAACATATGTTGTGATTGTGTTAGAGGAAATGCAAAATAAACCTTGGCACACCTAACACATTCCTCCTTGACACTGTCACAAGAACAACTGATACAGCCAAGTTTTCAATTCTGGCACTTAGAAAATTCCACATTACTTAGTTTTGGTGCCAAAGTGCAGACACTGTAGGTAAAAAAAAACAAAAAAAAAAAAAAAAACAAACAAAAAAATGGAAGCAAAAACTATTATACTGTTTCAGATGTTTGTATTTCTTATTTTCAAGTAAATTACTATAATTGTGATAAAATATATTTTTATGAAAGTCTACTAGGAAATGTATTGTATTATTAACAGGCCGCAGTGTAATTACAAATTTATTAGACATAGCTGTAGCAATGTCTTTTTTAAAATTTTGGACATCACAAAAACAGCACATTATCTCTCTTAATACATTTATTCAATGTAAAAAAATGACTTTAAGCACTGATGCAGTGAGTTAAGGCGTGGACTGTAAGTCAAACTACACAATGAGATACAGTTTAACTGTATTTGCACAATAATGACTAAAAAGAACAATATATACATCTTCCAATGCCACTCCACTGCTTTCTCTTCCAATTGTACTTTCCTGGGAATTCATTTTATATACAATACTAAGAAAAATCATAAAACTTGTACAGCCATTCAAATGCATCGTATAAACAGATGTAAGTTCACCTGGTTTCATCAGGTTTCATAAGCTGTCAATCTTTATATAGTATTGTTCCAGCTTGTAATTTGTTATCATTAACCAGACTATGAGTGTATCTAAAATCTTTCTTCCAACCCCTTAAAATACATGAAATCATAAAACATTCAGACTGATCAATTCAAGTACAAATGAAAATTATCTTATTGATACTAAAATGTTCACTTATAAAATGAGATCAAAACATGAAAATACTGATATTTTAAACAAAATCCACTAAAAAACCTAAACAACTGTGTTAAAACCAGTAAGCTTCTCTTTTATTGAATGAGCATTAATATTTGGAAGAGGATCTTTTCTTATAAATTTAACTAGTCTGGGTAAATTGCTGTAATCGTTATAAAGAAGATTAAGACCCCATTCCCTGAGATTAGATCGATCCAAACTAGATCGACCTAATTCCCTGGGGGTTCACGCTAAATAGCTGTCAGCCGAGCAGGCACGAAAGTTAATTACCCCCTTACAGATTGTAGTAGGTGGGACAGACATTTAAGCCGGATTATCTGACAGTACTCTAGTGAGACTCCCTACGGGGATAGATCGATCTAAATGTCTGGGAATACGCCCTAAGTCTTGGATCAGATGTATGCCATAAAGAGAACAATTTACAGATTCAGTTATAAAAATGTATAGTTTCCTCTGCACAGTTCAGCAACTACCCATTTCAAGTATGGGTTCTTTTCTCACTGAAGGTACATTGTTTCTGCAACAGTACTGCTTGCAAATTGTACATATCTCGCTTATTCTGATATTTTTTTCTTTCAGGATCATCATTTTAAATTACACACAAATGCACAGTTTATGGCATGCGCCCAAATCTCTTTTCAGATTTTCCAAATGTCTCCTTATATCAAGGTACTACTTCAAATAAAGTTTTGGGGAAAGAAAATTACAATCAGCTTTGTTCAGATTTAGTGCCCGAGAGTGACCATACACAGAGTCCAATAACACCTGACACAGTTAACTTCCACATAATGACATTCTATTCGTTATCAGTTCAGCACTACTTTCTAAATACTGAGATATACAGCACACCTGGTCCGTGTACAGCTCCAGTCCAAGTGTCAGTGTAAACCCTCTTTCAAATTCATCAATACCTGGCATGTGTTTCTGTGGCACATCGATACTGACCCTTGTTAACATGGCCCAAGCCAACGTTAAACCATTTCCATTAAGAATTGCTTCACATTAAGTATTGGCAAAGCTGGTATTTCCTGTAAAAGCTTTGGCAATTTAAGCCCAGACACAGAGTGCATGTCAATAATATTGTGTGGCTGTTGTGTCACCAACAAACTACTTCCATTTGACAGCAAGTTATTTTTGCCAACATTTCATGTGTTCAGAGATTTTATACAATGAAGTCAATGTCCCAGAATGATACACTTTTCAGTTTCAACTCCATTATTCAACCCTGCAAAAAGTGCCAATGAAAAAAAAAAAAAAAAAAAAAAATCTACAAATACTTTCACAAGACTCAATCTTATTCATTCTCTCGCTCTCCTTTCAAATACTGAGCTCATATTCATTTATCACCGCAGTTTCTCACCACCTAAATACTTGTGACATCTACTTATTTCTACTTAGTCAATATATGGATGGAATCCCTTTATCTTCTTGAATCACAGTAAATACCAAGTCAATAAGTCAACAAAGACTTGTAATTTTCTTTCAAACCACTTTTCATCCAGCACAATCTAATTCCAAAGACTGACATGTTTTCTATTCATATTATCCTGGTTTCATTCATTGCAAGTAGCTATACTTAAGCTAATTTAAAACCAAAGGTATTAAATAATTATCAAATCAATGAAAATATGACTAAAAACATCTCAAAGTGGTTTTATGAACACACTACATACAATATGTGATGAGAAGTCCAATACGTTATATATTTCTAGCCCTTTTTTATTCTAAGACCACCATATTAAGGGTTTGTGTGTTTGTATGAATTCACTTGGAGAAAGGCATGGCTAGCAGCAAATCAATAAGTCAGTTAATTGGGAAATACCTCTCCATTTCTCCATGTTCTTTTGCCCCTTTTCATCACACAGTAATAGGAATCAAGAGCCATTTCAATTGAGCGTTTATATGAAAAGCTCTCTGCACTGTGGGAGGAATTTCACTGGAACATGGTCTCTGACTAGATTAGCTCTCCCTGTGACAAGATATCATCTCTCAGTTCTGTTAGTATTTGCCTTTGACTGGACATTTTGAATGCCCGCAGTTTCTCATATTTCATTGTTGTTTGACATCAAATGACCCATTTTCTTCTGTGACAAGTTTCACTTGTTTATTTTAGAAAATGAACATGTCTGTGACTGGGTATTCCTTGAAGTCAACTTTTATTGCCGTTCGCTTTCATTCTAGTTCAGTTTTTGCTTCATATAACCAGTTGTGTTCACATTATATCAAATGAAAACCACACAAGAAGTACATGTGGTTTTGACTGGTCTCTCTTTGATGTATATGCTTTTTGGCTCTTGCCTCAATTTCATCTGAATCATTCCAAGATTCCTCTGCTTGACTTTCAAACTGATGTCCAGACTTTACGAAAGGCGTCGGACCGTCGGACATGCCTGGCAAATTTCGTCTCGGTCCGATAAAAAATCCTGTATCGTCGGACCTTATGTCCGGCGAGTTTTCAAACTGACTGGGAATGTGTAAATATAAGGAATACGTTGTTGTTTCTTTTCTGGACGATATATTTTACTTCATTCAAAAAGAGAGACGGGGTGAAAATCTCGGGGAGTTCCCAACTAATTATACATAATTTATTAACCTCAGTTTCACACACAAATACTATTTTGTGACTGGCTGAGGTTGGGGGATTCCTGAATGATGTAATGTACAGTCTCGTTTTCGTTTTTGTAATACCCCTACACAACAAAATGGCCGCAACACATGTGCTCGTGCTATTTGCGTTTTTACATACTTGATCCTCTGTTTCTACATTATCAGTCGTACACAGTACTCATGGATAAGCCTTTTGCTTAGAAATGACGTTGTTGAACTTGAAACACTGCGTTGGTGCAAAGCGTGGCAAAATGAAAACGAAGTGAGGAAGAGAAACGGAAGTTTAATAAAATTGGAAAGAAGGTAGGCCCTGGCGAACTTATGATCTGTAGGAGAGGAAAATAGTGTGTGCCGAGTGTCAGGAGTACTAAAGTTATCATTTTGATCAATAGCAACATAAATGTTACAGCTTTATTACGGGTTCTTAAATTATGGAAGATATGTACGTATTTGCATGTACCGTTCACCACTAGTTGGAGAAAGTGCACATGAACTTGATAAAAGCTCACAGTTTGAGTTTCTTTTTATAAAAAAAGAAATAAAATGAAGAATAAACTTAGACTCGGACCGGACAGTCCCTGTCAAAGCTTCAATTGGATGAAAGAGACTGCCTTACTGTGGCAGTGTGCTGTTTCAAAATGCATATGTTATTGCCAAAAACAATGTGTGAAATGGTTATCTGATTAACAGACGTTTTTATGGACATACATTTGATATTACTAGCTACACATTCTTCATACTTGTATAGTTTTTAGTCCTTGTGTCATTCCACAGCGTCTTTTTCATTAAATAAAAAGCAACTTGTTATGCAAACAATTTTTTGCCTATTTTTTTTCTTTCTTGTTTTACTTTTTTTTACAAATAAATATATATCAAAAATTTAATAATTGATTTAATGTCAATGATTTAAAACGTTAGAAAATACACATGAAAAGATGAATAATGGTTCATATTTCTATTATTTTACTTTGGTCTGACAGATTTTGTTTCGGTCTGACAGAATTTTCAAGCTTGTCAGACCGAATGTCTGACAGATTTTTTGGCCTTTCGTAAAGTCTGGATGTCTGCATGAGAACATAATCAAGAAGGAATTGCCTCCTTTAGAAGAAATGGACATTGCCCCATACATGTTTACCATCAACTGTGCAATTCAAGGTCAGTTGGGTCTGGGGTACATGGATTGCAGGGAAATACTTCTTCCCTGATGGCAATATTCCCCCAATACAGCTCAGTGCGAACACAGCAATCTTTGACTCATCCCTGATTGGTCACATCAAAATCACATGACATCTGCCATGAACCTTCATCTTTGACCCTATTATTGACACAGTGAAGTTTACTTATTGGTCAACTTTCAACCTGACATCATTGTGACCTTTCAACTTTGACCTTCAGGAGCCACCTGTGTCAGTGTGGTATTGGCACTCTCAATGTCAGGGGTCATCCCGAAAGGACGATCTTGTTCCGACTTATTGGTCAGTTCAAGGTTGGTCACTCCATATGGCGGATGGTCATCATCACTGGACAGTTTGTGTGTTGTGGGAGACATTTTTGGGTGGATGTGATCTATAATGCTCTGGAAAGAAAGATAAAAATGTGTAAATGGGAGAGGAATTTTCAGTGACCATAGTTTACATAATTTCTCACAGGTTCCACCAACACATTAAAAAACCTGAAGTGTTCCGTATCTTATACAGACATGCATCACCCTTATTATCCTCACAAAGAAATACGAACAATTAAATCATCTCGTACTGTAAGAAAAAAAAAAAAGGACTAAGTAGTAAATATTTCTTTGCTTAGTCCTATCCTGAAAAGATGTAAGACAAATTTAGCACCTTTAAAATTTGTATTTGTTTCAGACAACTTACCCGAGATATAACATCCCCATTGCTGCGTCGTATCTGGTACAAGTGGCGGTACCTGGTGTTGGGATCTTCCTCAGAGCGGTATTCTTTTTCCCTAGATCGAATCTTTTGGAGGTTTACTTTCCGATGTTTCTTCGATCTTATTTTCACTGTAATAATTAATGGGCATGATCAATTTTCTTATGAGAGCCTCTTTGCTCAACAAGTAATAACTGTAATTGTGTATAAGATCAGTTTATTCCTATGCACTTCACTGTTACTGCCTTGTATCTCCTTCCACAATTAAAATATATGTCACTGATATGCAGTTTACACTAAAACATTTTTCTCAACTTTTATCATTATAATTGATTGCATTTTAAAATGTAAAATTCAAATAAGCAAGTTCAAAAACATTGCAATATTCCTTTCAATACCAAAAAAAAAAAAAAAAAAAAAAAAAAAAAAAAAAATCTCTCTGTTCCACAGTACCCATGCCACTAGATACATAGAAGTATGCAAATGAAAATGGCATTTATCAAAAATCTCCTGTGCTATTTTAACCAACTTACACAGCTAGTGTCTTCACACATGACATAACAGATGAAAGATAGCATTTACTATCAAAACCCTCTTAAAATTGACATTTACGTCCCAAGTTAACATTTCCCTCAAAAACTGTCCGGGCAGATTTAATGTATTGACTAAAATGTTTTTCATAAGGCAGTGGGCGAGACTTTGGCCATATTCACACATCTCCTTGATCTAGAGACAGCTCGACCCAGTGGTCCTTATGATTTATTGTCAGATATCAATATTGCAGTAGTACAGGCTGTCTATGGCGTCCCCTCCCTGTAACTCATCTCTCTCTCTCTCTCTCGCACTCTCTCTCTCTCTCTCTCTCTTTCACACACACACACACACGCATGCACACTAGGCTAAAAGCCATCTCCAATATGCCATGCTGTGTACGTACTGCCTGTCATTGAGACCATTTCAGACACAATCCATCAAGGCTTTATGTGAACATACTCTCACTAAATGGGGTGAGAGACACCGGAGATGAAGGCTATTTTAGCTTTGGCAATCAGAGCTGGAATTGATGTAATCTGCCTCTATGAGACAAATAACTTGACATCTAAGTGACTGGTAGTTTGACTAAATGTCTTTATCTGCCTGAGATTGACTTTTCAGAAATTGCTTTGATCTTCAGAAGAGAAGTGTGTGTGTGTGTGTGTTCCTCACGCCATATATAAAACAGCCTAAGAGGAAATAAAGAACCCTTTTCCACTTCTCATCATCCTCACTCTTTTCATCCAGTCTATCTCTCTCATTCTCTCTCTTCACACAAGCTTGCCTCTCACCACTGAATTTTTAGATAAGTCATCACCTAACTCTACAAGTGAAAACCATACTTAGAGAGCATTCACATAGAGAATGTCATTGAGAGACCATTAAAGGGTTATGTGGCCTTCCTTTCATGTAGGTCTGTCATCTTTAGGTCTCTGCCTTGCTAGACCTCTGCTCTTCTCGATGTGAATGCTCTCTTAGAGATTTTTTTTGAAAAATCAGGCTTAAATCTCATTTGTGCCCCTTAAAACAACATTAATACCTGACCATGATACTCACCATCCCTGTGATCACAGCCCTTTGATGTCAGCTTCCACTGTATCACCACACCCAGCACAAATATCAGCAGCCATACGCCTGCAATAACCCAGCTGAACCAGCAGAGCCTGTCTTGAGCTTCTGGCTCCACCTTCAGGACATTTAATATATGCATTGACATGATGAACAGTTCCGCATAATAATCCAAGCAGATAAACATCAGAGCGCCTCCAAATAACGAAGTCCCTAAAACTGTCATGGATTTTTGGAATTTTAGCGCTAACAGAGCAAATACCACTCCCAGAATGAATAAAACGCCAATACTAATCCATTTTGTGGACGGATGGTAAAAAAGTTCTAAAATGACTAGAAATATTGTTGCGAGGAATAATCCGAAGGTAAATCCTGTCGCAAAGAGTCCTACATATTGTACTAGCATAGTAATGAGTCCAAGAAGTACCCCTACACCCACGGCAATCCCAGCGTTTGCCTCGGTAGGTAACTGACTGTGCTCATCCAGTAGAACATATGTTAATACACTGCCAAATATGAAGCCTGTCATGAACATGATGGCCTTGAAGAAACGGTAACCTGAAAGTTGAAAATATACACCATGATATCTGTAAAACATATTCATGTGTGCTAGCATGTTACAATTTGTACTTTTTAATTCAATAAATGGACCTTCGAAGTGGTATGTTTTAACAAATCAAGTTTTTCGAATATTAATAGGAAAAAATTGATAAAACTTACCTAGAAATGCATACAGGACCCCAAACACAAAACAGACAGCACATATTGTGGCTGGAGCTACGTCGTACTTGTAGACAATATCACATCTATTGACGACCAGGGGAGGGTCCTCACTGACCGTTGTCAGTGCTGGGGTCATCTGGGAGGTCAACTGCGACAAATATGGCAGGTCGCTGGTATTGGGACCCAAAGGCGTGCTGATCGTGGAAGCCATCTTTGATAATATATTTTCAACAGACAAATGCTGCACTGTTAATATTAGTCCTTAAATCTGGTGGTGCATTAATTTCTCATCCTGGATATGCGTTGGATATCAAGTAATTACAATTTAGTTCCTCCTCCTTTCTGAGAACTAATACATTTTCATTGCTTAAAATTAAGAAATGTGGCTTTGGTTTTCTTCTTCTGAGTCAGTTTTGCATCTTAACTGCAAATGAGTTTAGTTGTATAACTCAGATAGTCTTCTCGTTCTGGAGATTTAATTTTTCATATTTTGTTCTTTCCTTGCACCTTCCCTGGACCTGTGGAAAAATATGATACTGTAGGTTAAAAGAAAGTTAAAAATATAAAGCTTTACAAAATTTTCACAATCAGCTTATGGCTATAATCCCAAAAATATATCCTTAACTTTCACCACTGTATGCTTAATGTATTATATGTGCTAATAGCTAACATGTTCTTTATATACCTAATGCTCATCACCACGTTGTGGACACATCTGAAATTGAGTTCACTGTGGTAATTCATTAATTTTTTGTCTCTGTATTAAGAACACTTAACATTACCTTTAAACAAAATGAAAGTAACGGAATAAAATCAAGTTATTCTGCTAGTAAATTATAAAACTAAATCGATGCCATGATGCAGCATTTAAATTTTACAGCAATTTTTTTTGACAATTTCATTATTTGACTACTGAATATTTGACTACTTCTTTTACCATTGTGAACATGTCCATTTTAACAGTTACTGCTGTAAAAATACCTTCTCTTCTCACACAGTTACCTTTAACGTGTATATTTCAAATCGATGATAACACAGAGTTGACATATATCTGGGTCATTCCCCACCATCCCTATCAGTCAGCACACCTCTGACATATATATTGAAACTTTATATCATAACTGAGAACAGGTTGTTTAAGTACAAGTCATGTCCTTGTTATAAATGTAATGACACATTCTAAAACTAATATATATTTAATATATATCTAAACTAAACCAATGAGGGATGAACCACAACATGGCCAACCCTCTCCCGATTTATGAGACAGCGCACCTTTGGCATTAAATCGTTACTGTACCTAACAGTAATATCATGGTGTAAATACACATCATCATTATTGGAGTTTAGTTTCAGGACACTCATTGCACCAAAATATTCTATGTACCACTAGGAGTGCTATTTAATAGACACAAATTTAGTTACTGTGCTTGAAACTTCAATTTCCTTACTCAACTTATCGGTGACAGTGCTTTCGTCAGATACCATCATATCACTATAATAACATGTTTAGTAATTGCCAGGAGCGTTATTTAAATGTGAGTGGTAGCAGCATGTGCCCTCAAGTTTGCACTTACTCATTGCTGTTTACTTTCAATTTTACACTTTCACTGGGGACACACCATCACTGTAACACTATTCTCTCTCTCTCTCTCTCTCTCTCAATCCAACCAAGACTAGTAAAATTTTCAGGGAAATTGACAGATCTGTCCTCTAACCCCCATGTGCATTATATCAAAGAAAACAACATTATCACCATTAAAGATAATAATATACAAAAAAAGTTAAATATAGCTACTGTAAAACATTCTTGCTATCCAGATAAATTTTGGCTGTTATGATATCTTCAGACATCAAATCATATCTGTCAACATTTTCCGTTATCTCACTGTAATACCTCCTGGCACCATCTATCAAAAAGATAACTACATAAAGCAGCTAACTTCAAATACTTCAACCTACTAGTACACCATCATATATCGCTGATAAAATAAACAGCTTGGCAGTTAGATTTCAATCTCAAAATGTTTGCTGAACATTATTATAGTTTTAGCAGATATCAATATCAGACGTCTCCAACATCACCCACCTGTGAACACCAGATAAACCACACCAATCTTTAGCAGACACTTCAAACTTGACAGTTTTATCTTTCAATATAAGTCCCTACGTCAAGTGTGGGAGGCCCTTGTTTCCCCACAACCAGAAGTGCCCAGCCCAGTGTCCCTGGTCTTACTGTTCTCATCAGTAGCAGGCAATGTGACTTTGTACACATACAGTGAGAGAGAGAGAGATGATTCAGAGCTCCAATTACCATCTAACATACAAATATATTCAGTGCAGTCAATCTCTCCTTCTTGTTACCACTGAGGATTCAGAGCTAGATGGAAAGACAGGGATGATCATTAAGTTAATGGTCATCTCTCTCTGTCTCTAATTAAAGGACTGCCCAAATTAGCCATTCTGTATAATATACCTTTATAAATATATACCAGGTCAGTTTATCTCTCTCTGCCTGCTGACTCCACAGAGAGAGGGACGGCCAGAGACACTGTGACTCACAAATGACCACTTGTCACCAGGGTCAGTGAGGGTAGTGGACATAAAAAGGGGGGGGGG
>NW_019775812.1:179975-194846 GCF_001039355.2 Lingula anatina
GGGGGGGGGGGGGGGGGGGGGGGGGAATATTGTGGTCGTTGACTTGATGGCTTTAAAATATATACTGATACTTTTTAAAGTGTGACCTAATACATAAGCTGCATTGTATAAAACTGGCCTTTTTACAGTTGCACATAGGAAGAATTAGGGAAAGTTATTGAAAAAAGGTGGAGATATATGTTAACAATGAAGCCATGCACCATGTTATTGGAAATACTAGCTTGAAAGAATATCCCTCTAAAGTGGTTTTGTTTTTGAAAAGATTATCAGTAAATTTTTTTCTCAGCATGAAAGTAAATTGATGCATATGTCCTCACGCAGGGTGTGGTGGTAAAAGTTGTGTGGGAAAATTGCAAACAATTACAGTGTCTAAGATAATGGAAGCAACACGAGGAAAACATTACTTGAAAAATAAGACTGAATGCATTTTAATAAATGGCACAGAGAAATATGGGGCCAGGGAAGTAATATAGTTTCCAAATACAAACCTAGAAGGGTAATTACTAGAAAGATGTTGTTTTATTTCAAATAGTTTAGTAAACGAATAGATTTTTTAAGGAGAAAAAGAAACGTTCAAAACTAGGAAGTAAGATTATTTCATTCAGATATTCATGGTATTTTACCAGTGCCATTGAAAGAGTAATGGTTGGTTAAAAAGCAATGACATGATCTGTTGCAAGTTAATAACGACAGCATAGAGTACAGAGTTTCAGAATGGATGCTCATTACCAAAATGAAAATACTTGCGCATTCATTAATTGCAGCTCTTTCAGCGCCAGTATATTTAATGGAGAAATAATAGCCATTGTTATTAACCACAATGGAAATTCTAGTAGTTTTTGTAGGCAAGTTTAGACTAATCAATGCATTAATGTGTCTTGTGTCTGGTTAACTGGGCTGTGCTATGCTTGTAAGTCTGACTGATAATATATAGCAATGTTTTCAAACGTCTCTTTATGAGCAGGTTACATTTTTTTGTCTTTATGGGGGAATCCATTAAAATAACTGACAATTATTACAGCATTACGCGGGAACAGAGTGTGTGCCGGTGCTCTTGGGAAATAGGCTAATGTGTTCTGTAACTTCAGGCTGATAACATGCGGAGACTATTGGGGCAGGAAAATCACTGGAGCTTGAGTTAAAACTGTGTTATTTACTATATAGTGATTTTGTTTCCTTTATATTTTTTATCACAAGAATAAGCAAAAGAAAGAAATGAAAAAAAAAACATTTGCACTAATTTAAGTATTTTAGGAAATCGGTATTATTTTTTAAAATACAGTTTGTAGAAATTTCTTAGAATATAAAATGGCGTGAAGATAGCCAGTTGTCATTTTTTTTGTCACACTGAGTGAATGAGTTTTGTGATTTATTGCAAAGAAACCCCAGCATCAGAAAATATTATTCTGCATGGGCTTTATTATGTGAGTAGTTATTAGTGGGTAACTACTGCCCCAAGAAATACTGTTTGGATGTGTTGTTGTATACTGTTGTATATTGTGGGGGCACGCAATGCCATAGAGTGCATTTATTGCACTAAACAGGTTTTGTCCACAATCTACGTAATATTGAAAGAACAAAATAAAGACAAAAATGGAAGATTCAATATCCAACGTAGTTAACAGGGAGAGAAAATGTGCATAGACTGTGAAACAGCTTAAGGCCCACACATATGGATTGTTGCTGCTACCTCATGTGTTGTATTGGGGGCGGAGGAGTTGATTCGGAATCCACGCTATTAAACCTTGAGAATCAAACTACATTTTTTAGAGAAGGAAAATGACTGGGGCAAATGTGGGTTGAAAGGAATGTGTAATATTAGACACAGTAACAGTGGTCTTAGCATGGAAAGGGGAAAGAACCTACTTCTGTCCATATATAACTCCATCATCAGTTAGACAGGGGGCAGTACTTTTGTAGCCGCGCCGTCCCCCCCCCCCCCATAAAATTACATAATCACTTCATACTCAAAAGTATATCGAAGATATTGGTAATAGCAGAAAGTTCTCAAAATAATAATAATTATTATTATTATGATGATGATGATGATGATGATGATGAAAAAACAATGGGAAAAAATAGCATTTCACTATTTTTAGTTGTGAGCATCACTTTTAATACTTTGAAATTATTGTATTATTTTGCAGTGCAAATCTTGTGCGTTCCGACTCCTCCAGTGACAGTGACTCTGAGAGCAGCTCTGAGGAGTCTGGCAGTGAAAGTAGTGATGGGGAGGAGGAGAAGGTACCCAAACCAGGGCCAGAAAACAATAAGGCCAAGGAGGAAGAGGAGGAAGCACCTGCTGTGCCTCTGCCTGTAAGTACATTTTATCTGTCATTTTTGTGTCTCTCTGACCTGAACACTGTTATAGCTCAGGTAAGCACGAGGACAAATTGTTTCGGATAGAATGAAAATAATGATTATGATAAGGTATGAAAATATTGAGTAAGTTATAACATTTTACAATCAGAGATCCTCAAGAAATGATAATATATTTTTACCCGCACTGATTAAAATTAGTTCATGGATTTAAAGTTTGTAGACTAGCTTGAAACCGTGTTTGTTGTGTCAGATAGAACATTCTTTAAGCCTGATGCCATAAGTACTGCAATTGCACTCAAGTGAAATTATATCATAATAAATGCAGTCACATACACAGTATTTAATCTGCTTGGCTTCTGAGAAATGAAAAATTGTTGAAATGGAAAGTGAGAGTTGGATATGACAGTTAATGGCTATCGTGTCTATTCTTATATGGGTGCCTTCATCATAGACCAGCATTTTGAATGTAGACATGAAATGCTAAAATTAAATGCATACGCACACACCTGAAATATTTGTCAACAGCATTCAAGGAACCATTTTATAAATATATATAAATATATGGAGTTGTGAATCATAACCACAATGGGCACATTTTACACCTACATTTAATGTGTGGTTTAAATTCCATTTTAACCAAGCGTACACTGCAAAACTAGGTTAAAACCCAGGTGTCACAGAAGCCCAAAGAAATTCAAAATTCAAGTCTTTTTTAAGTCTCTTCTAATACAACACAAAGGTTCTTTGATATGATTTGGGACAGCATGTTTCAGAAATGTCAAACTAGTCAAGCCGAGACATCAGTCAGGAAGGCCATGTTGACCAGGTGTTGTTGAGGGTTCAGTATATCAGTAACTTGACTGAGACCAATTATGTCATTCTCAACAAAGTTTAGTGATTTACCCTGGCCATTGAAATATTAGAAACATTGACACCTGGACAAAATCTCCCAAATCAAGCCATAGTGGACAGTAGATTGATTTGCCCCCCCTCCCCCTTAAAAAATAATAATTATAAAATGAAAAAATAAAAATAAATAAAAAAAAACAAAATTCCTAAAACTGGAATATTTTAGTTAAGTTATTAACATACATGCGGGATTCATCATTGCATATTATAGGGTTGTGGTGACATTTATCCAAAGTACACCAAATCACACATATGGCAGACCAGGTTCTTTTGAAAAATTGATGAGAAGGCCCAAAGTGGGTTCAGCACTTTTTATGACAGTCTGCTGTTTTAGAAGGTTATATCAAATGTCCTCAATTTTTGTTTCAGCACAGAATCTGCAAAATGTATGCATCATAGCAGAATTATTTTAGCACATTTTCATCAACTTGAACATCTGATGGCCATGGTTTTTTTTTTCAACGCGATTATGAACATAATATTCAATAAAGCAAATCATTTACTTAAGTCTCATTCCTTTTTCATAGCAGAGGAGTCTCAATTTCAAACACAATAAAGATCATCCTAAAAGTGATATAAGCCATATAATATTCATATGATATTAACATAATTCAAATCCGTCTCCTTCTAGCAGCAAGCACAGGGGGGCTGGAGTCTGCTCAACTTTATCAAGAAAGACAAGCCAGAGAAAGCGCCAGCCGATCCACTGGAAGAGAAGTTGGAATTCCTTCGTGACAATAATGTCAATAGTATAGAAAAGGACATTGGCGCGGACACTCTGCTGACCTCTGACCTTGACCCCGTGGACAGCGAGATGGTGACTGCGCACATGGACCGCAGCAATGAGGCTCTGTTTGAGGAGCTGGACCAGATGGTGGACAGGGTAATTGGCTCAGTAGTGGATGTGTGTATGTTGGTGTCATTGTGGATGTGTGTGTTTGTGGTGTTCGTGTGCATTTTTGTGTGGTGTTTGTGTGCATGTCTGTATGTGTGTGTGCCTGTGCGCGTGTGTGTGCGTGCATGTGTTGTTCATGTGCATTTGTGTGTTTGTGTCTATGTGAGGTATTCGTATGCATGTGTGTGCACATGTGTGTGTGCATGTGCGTGTGTATGCATGTGTGTGTGTGAACTCCGTAGCCTCTTGTTACATTGTTTGCTCCAATGTACAAATATAAGGCTAAAGCATCTTTGTTAAATTGTGCTATTTCAGAATGAAGTTTTGAAATAAGATTAACTTTTTTCTATATTTATTGGCTGATGATTGCTGTTTCAAATAAGGCATTAAGTCCTGGGTCTGTTATAGTTTCTGAATCTTTTGTTCATTATAACATATTCATAATATGTGCAGTATTGTGCTTTTTATCTTTATTCAAATACATACCAAAATCTTTGTATCATATACTGTAGCTCACTATCAAAATGTTTTGATTTTTAGGTGGCTCGAAGGAGCAAAGAATTTGAAAGAGCTGATCTGAAATTCAATGATGACATCTTTGATGATGAGGGTGAAGATGAAACCGATTCACATGCAGTTAAGGAAGAAAAGATCTTGCCCGCTTCAGCAAAAATTGTTCATGGGTCTCCAAAACATACACCCAGCCAAAATGGGGTGCAATTGTCTTCGTCTCCCAACAGGACTGGTAACGTGTCCAAAATGGAACCGCCAAAAATTGTCATCAAAACTGATCCTGCCTCACCCTTGGATGTTAAGATGGATTTCTTATCTCCCATTGTGAAGAATGATCTGCTGTCTCCGCTCCCTGCTGAGACCCCTGTCTACAAGTCCAAAATCCATTTTCCGTCAGCCACAACAGTCGATGAAAAATCCAAAGAGGCCCTTAAGCTGAAGCTGAAGTTTGACTCTGTGTCTTCTGATAAACCCAAACATGGTAGAACGGGAGATCAGCAAGCTGTGACAGGGAAGTCTGTCCAGTCAGAGTTGAAATCTCCAGTTGAATCAACAGACAGTGAGGATGCCAGTGAAAAAAGCAAAGGAGGAAAAACGGGCAAGAAATTGAAAGGTGCTCGTCGTATGACAGTGGATCTCGTGAGAATTGATGATGATGTGAAGGATTCTGGGAATGTACAAAAGAATGGAGCCCCCACCAAGGAAAGCAGCAAAACCTCTGATTCTAAATCACAAAAGGAAAAGACACCAAAGTCTAGTAACAATGGGACTTCAAAAGGGGAAAGAAAGAGCAGGAAGAAAATCAAATCCAAAGAATTATTGGACACAGACGACAGTTCAGAGTCTGAGGAAGATATGATTGTAGACATCGAGGGTGATTTGTCACCACAGAAAATGAATGGAGAATTCAAAAAGAAAACCAAGGATGTTGTGACAAAACTGAATGGGGATAATGGTTTAGCTTGTGTTATACCCGAGTCCAAAACGCTCTTGCCCCCCATGTTGTTATCACCACTGCCATGCTCAAAGGACCCTGCTGGAACAAACAAGGGCAGCAGAGCAGATGACAAAAGTGCAACGCACGTTCTAGTCAGGTTAAATCTCAGTTTGTTGGAGCAACTTCGTAAAAAGAGAGAAGAAGCAAAGCAAAAAGAAAAGGAAAAGGCAGAAATGAAAATGAAACAAGAGAAGGAGAATAAAGAGCGAGCAAAGGAGAAACGAAGACAAGAAAAGGAGAAAAATCGTGAGAGAAAGAATAAAGAGAAAAGAGCAAAGGAGAAGTCGGTGACAGAAAAATCTGTGTCAACAATGCCATTAAAACAGGAAATTATGATGAATCTTTTTCCAGATGAGAGGACAAATGGATCAAAAGGGTCACCAGAAGGGAAAGAGTCCCCTCTTGGCAGCATGGAAATGTTACCAGCGCCACCTATGTCTCCTCTTGAAAGACTAACAGTACCCACCAAAGATGAGACCTCGCGTGATAGGACAGAAACGTATGCAATGCCCTCTAGTGGCAAAGTGTCTTCTCCCTTGAAAGGGGGTAATGGCGAAAACATTCACAAATCTCCAAACAGGACAGAGTCTCCGAGTGAAATAGTTCCTAATGTGCCAGTAAGTGTCAAAGTTGAAGAGAATTCCAGTGATCAAAAAGTAGTGCCAGAGTTATCAGAGATTTCTGAAAAGACGTCTTGTACAGGGATTAAGAGTGAACGAATTCAAGCCACTGATGTGGCAGAGGATGGGGAGATTCATAACCCAGTTGAGGAGAAACAACCAGAAACAGACACTGAGGTCCATGACATGGATATTGAAAAAAGTGAAGATGAAACAAAATCTGAATTTGAAAAAGACAGTGATATTAAGGACAAAAGGACTAAGGATGCTAATATTATATCCAAAATTATAGGGGGGAGTAACGTACCTTCTATTAAGATCCCCAAACGTAAGAGAGAGGCAGATGACAAATTTGATCATAAACGGCACAGACAAGAGCGGAGCTTAGAGATGGGTGAAGATGCAGGGCGGGAGAGAGTGGAGAAAAAGGAGTAAGTATGCTACACTGTACAAAAAAGAGATGATATCCTTTGTCACAATTCTACAGTTAAATGTGGTGCCACAGAATTTATCTATGATAGTTTTTTGTCTAAAACAGTTGTTAACCTGTAAAAACTCTCTAAAAATTTGTTCTTGCTTTGTGGTTTTTCACTTTGTCACAAACTGAAAGGGAATATGTTAAATGTGTGATTTTAATATGTGATGATAAATTATTGGCTTGAAATTGGACCTCTTTTTGGCTGGCTCTGGAGAAAATCTTTCTTTTGATGTATTTTATGTAAATTGTAACATCTGAGGCATCTGGCAGTCATTTGACTGTTGCATCTGATTAAAGCAAGTTTGTCTACCAGCTCTTGAATCATGCAGGCTTGAAAAAAAAAGGGGGAAAGGGATACAGGCATTTTATGTTTATATCTGAAATTGCTTTTACAGTAGATTGCCCACATGTGTTTAATGAGTTGGAAAAGTGCATCACATGTGAAGACTGACAAATCATTTTTGATTAAATGCTTTGAGCTGTGTTTGTCAAGATGTCTGTTTATTAATATTAGGCTCAAAAGAAAAGACGTCTGATCAAAATTTTTTGTAAGTCCCCATTTATGTATGGTGATGATGTGTGTTAAAAAATACATGCAGTGTAAATGTTATAATTATTGCTGATCAGTGTTTATTGCGTTGTGATTTTATTTTCTACCCAATACCTGTGACAGGGAAGTCTATGATTATGTAAACTAGAGGTCATAATTTTGTAAACAATACTCCATATTCTTTAGAAAATCCAGCCATGAGGATGACCGTTCTTGGGACAGAAAACATCATCGCAGGTCACACAGCATTGACAGCAACTCCAGTCGTGCCAGTTCAATCCACAGTGAGAGGAGAGCCAGAGCACACAAAGAGAAGAATGGGGTAAGTGGTGAGGGAACCTCAAAAATGTTTGTGAAAGGAAAATGAAACAGGTATTGGGTTAAAAAAAAAAAAAGAAAAAAAGAAAATGGCCCAGTTTCATCAACACTTGTTTTCCAGTGGTTGAAAAGGTCTGCCATCCTCAGAGGTTAATGAATGAAAAATTTGGGCAGGCTGTTAAAAATTGTTCCCAATCATAATACCACTGAAGTTAAATGAGTGAAACCATTTACGAGTATTTAACAGATTTGAAATGAATTTTCTTTGTTCAGATGTTAATTTTTCAAGGTTTTTATGAGAGCCGAGTGACATATATATTTAGTGCATGTATTTTTGTACCTCCTGCAGGTTGCCTGGGAAACCTCCAGTAACAACACTGATCGTTACCCTGACCGCCATCGCCACCGCCCTGAGCAGCACTCGGTGCCTCGCTGGGAGGAGGGAGAGTTGTGAGTTATTGCTGCTTCTTACCATTAAACGTCATTAGATATTCAGATATATTAGTACACAGGAGTCCTATGAAACTGATTCTGAGTGTGCGCGCACATGTGTGTGTGTGTGGACAGATAGTTAAATAAACATGTAGAAATAAGCACAAATCAAGTCAGACATACAAAGCTTTGTTGAGATTTATAATCAGAAGGATCTGTTTGCTCATAAACTTTCATGGTTGTGTAAACAACATATGCTTCTGTGACATTTGCCAGCCTTGTGTATCAGTCAGAGATATGAAATATCAATTTGTCAAAATTCTGTGCATGAATGGCAACATACTAGACAGTGTACAGAAAAATTGATCCACTGCTGGTTTTTGCTGAAGGTAGTTGTGCATTAATGATTAATGTCTGTTATTGTTTTGACATTTCAGGCAATCCCATGGCTTTTATCTTCAAGAGGCTCAGAAGCTCAAGCATTTAGCTGATCATATGGTAAGTGTTACACACGCATGCAATTATACATGCTTGTGCAGGTATGCATGTAAGAAAACACTTTTATCTGACACACAAATAAATCTTCAGTTAGAATCAGTTCTGTTTGATACAAGGACTTGATGCTGTTTTCTTAAAAGATTTTAGGAACAGAAAACAAAAAATAAAAGGAAATGACAATTAAACTGAACCAGCAAAAAGAAAAAATATGTTAGTCCTCCTTTCTTTCATTACCAATGATTGGGTTTCAATTTCAACCCACATGGTCAGGTTTTCCAGTACCAAAAGAGTGAAATGCTTTTTTAATCTCATTTCAAATTAATTCACATTTCAGAGCGATAAGCTTGCCAAGTCCAACACTTTCATGGAGGCTATTTTAAACTTTGTCCTGTGTGGGTTTGCCATGGAAGTTGACCACACAAGTAACAACCCAAATGCAGTGTTCAATATGTACAAGCAAACCCTAGGTCTAGTCAAGTAAGTCTCACATAGATTTCAGCTCATTGTAGAATTTTATTTGAAGTTCAACATTTGCCAGTCAAAGAAATCGGTTGTATTTCTTCCTTTGATTGCTGATATTTCTGAAGAATCTCTGTAGTTTTGATGTTGCAAGAGAGAATCCAAGAGTAAGGCCAGGTGTCCTTGTTTAATAAATATTATGGACACTGAGATGGGTACTACAGTTTGCATGTATACAGATATAAACTTTGAAATAATCTCAAGTTTTGAAGTTGAACCAATCTTTTTGATTTTTCTTTATCTTCAAACATAATTTTATTGTTATTGTTTATAAGTCAGACAAAAGATGCATTGGACTTTTGGAGAGTGGTGCAACTTTCTCAATATTTGATGTGTCCATTATATGCCATTGTCTATATTCTGTTTCAGGTATGTGATGAGGTTTCGACCGCATTCAGAAAGCCCATCTTACAAGAAACTTGCAGTATTATGGTGAGAATGTCTGTGTATATACCCCATTTTGTCAAAAAGCCTTCTCTGAAATAACATAACATAAAATAACATGAGATGACATAAATTTCAAGATTATATTTAGCCTCCATGCATAATTTATTATTGAAAGAATAGCTCAAAAGTCTTTGACAAGATAATAAAGTTGATAAATGTGATAACAGTCATGTTTTTCCCTACAGTCTTCGTATCCAGTCCCTCTTGAGTTACAAGTTGTACAAGTTCAAGAAGACTGAAGTCCTCAAACTCAAGTCCATCATTGATGACCACTACAAGGTAAAACAGCCATGATGACCACAGTGCATCAGTCCTCATAATGGAATTAAGTCAGCATTTCCCTTGTCAAATAGCTGTATTCTGGTAATGTCATTTATGCATATTACCCTCATGCATTTATACCAGTCAATAAGCCCTGTTCTCTCTGATTAGCTTGGAACAGCTTGTGTCAATATTGCAAAAATGTGAGGGCTGCAGCTGTGTAAATTAGGGCAAAGTGAAAGTGAGTATTTTGGAAATCTACATTTCCCTTCTAATCAGAACCTTAAAAATAGTCATTGACTATACTATTAAAACAGGAACACAGTTTCTTGTCCTCGTCAGCTGCCTTGGATAATCAGTTGTCTCCGATTTTTGTCTTCCAGTCAGCAGCATCGGCACCCAAGTCAGCCGCCCAGGCTCCGTCGCCCTGGAATAAGCATAGCACGGGGACCCCATCTCCAATGTCTCCCACACCTTCTCCAGCCAGCATCACTAGCATTGGATCAGTGGGATCCCAGGTATGTGGAATAATCATTGACACACTTTGTTTTTAAAAAAGTTATCATATTGGAACAACCAGTGACACAGTTTGTTGAAAAAAGTTGTATTGGCAAGAAAAAGTGTTCTGTAAGTTTCTTGTAAGATGGGCTTTCTGAATGCAGTTGAATCTCATCACATACCTGAAACAGAATATAGGTAATGGTATATAATGCATGTGGACTAACCAGATCAGTGATACAGTTTGTTTAAAAGAAGGTTATGATATTGGCCAGAAAAAGTATATTGTAGACAATGTCTGACTGATGATATTCTACAAAGTGACCTGAGCTTAAGCAGAAACTATTTATATGGTAGAAGTATTGGTTGAGGTTCTTTTTCCTGTCAATATTTTATGTTGGTTTTTCATGCTGTTGTGCAAAAATTAGAAAATAATCCAATTAGAGGAGCCAGTAATCAGATTTTGTGTCCCAGAATCAAACAAATTAGGACATTTAGCACAGTTGTGCCTTTTCCCTGCCTTCTGCTGCAAAAACCCACACAAAGATGTATTATTATTTCTTTTTTTTTTTATTTTACGCTGCCATATTTACACTTGTCGGAGTTCCATTATACCATTGAAGCAGTCATTTAAAGAGACGGGCTGTAAAATCAAGAGATTCTGAATGAATGAATGAATGGAAATCTCTTTAATTTTTTTTATCTAGTACATTCTTCTTATCACTTAAAAAAATTATATATATTTCTGTTTTTTGTGAAATCACAGGGCAGCTGCAATAACGAAATTGGTGCTGTAAAGGTGACCAATGGCAGTGCCAGTGCCGCCATGTCATCTCCTGCCACTGTGAGTATTCCGCAGCGAATTCATTCCGTCACACAGCAGTACCTTAACTACACGACTTTCCTCGTGCAGGCACAGGAATACTGGGATCAAGCCAATATGCAAACTATAGAAAACAAAGGTAAGAAATTGAACGTGTGTGTTTTGTGTGTACCCTCTTGTTTGTGTTTGCATACCTGCCTCTCCGAGTGCCATGATATAAAGAAGAAAAATTTAAAAAAATAAAGAAAGTTCAAAAGCTCAAAAGATTTACTTCTTTTTATTTTTTTCTAAAATGATTTGTTAGTCTTTAAAATGGTATATAATGATTTTAAAGCAGTAGAAGGAGATATCCATGATGATTTTCATTCTTTTATCTTAATTTCAGGGTTCTTTGATAAACTGAATCGAGAATGTGGTGAAGTTGTGATGCATGGTAATTTGCGCCATTTAGTCTACTATGTAAAGCGTGGTTTAGACCGTATTAAGGATCAGTGATAAGGCTGTTGTCGTTTAAAGGACTATGAGACTGACCCATAGGTGGCAGTAGTTAGCAGTAGCAGACTCACAGAGACAAGAAAGGCCAGATGCAAGGATACAGTATTTCCAGTTCCAAGAACACAGCCACACTTAATACACAGTACTGAAGGAAGTGACACAGCATTGAAGAACAAATCATTCAAAAATATTTTGTTAAGTAGATCTGATAGAAAACATCTTGATTGAAAGTTGTACATTCCACTCACCCATTGCCAGTATGTTGTGTCCCAGATAAAGCTTGTGTTGAGTGTGGCAGTATATATTTTTACATTGGTTCAACTGCAATTTGCTCTGCAGAAAAAGTAGTCCATCCCTGTGGCGTGCAATGTTTTGATATGAAGTGCAATTAACATGACCGGTTAGAGTCGCTGCCTCTTGGTAGAGTGTTACAAGATATTTGAGTTGAAAAATGTACAGGAAAGAAATTGTAAGAGATTATTTGACAAGTTAAGTTTCATCATAGTATGTGGTCTTAGCAGGGATATTTTGTCACAATAATGCAATACTCCTTATGCTGCAGTTTGAACACCAAATCAGTTTGCTCTTGAACTGTCTTCCATATTGTCGCATGAATTCTGGGTAAACTAAAACTTCACTCAAAAATGAAAGGTATCAAAGACAGGCTTTAAAGCCTGTAGGTTGTGACAAGAGAAAGAAGTCGATTTGCTGACTGCCAATGACTGACACCTACAATTAGTATTTTATGTTTTGTCATTTTTGTTGATTTTTTTTTTTATATTTTTTCTGCTATTCTGAATTGCAGTAGAAACCGTGAAATAATGGAATTTACTTTTGTATAATTTTATCTGCATTTTGCCATCTTTGCATGTTTGTATGTGTTTTTTTGTCCATGGTTGTGCTTCATGATTCAACTTTCATTGACATCAGTTGTTTGGGTTCAGAGGAATAAGTGTGCACACCAGTGATTCATGAATTCTTTGCTCTCGACTACAGCTGATGAAGCCATTTTAATTTTTCACCTGTGAAACCATTTACAAGTGCAAAACCATCATGTATTTGGTGAATTATAGACTGCTTATTGGTCTAAATATTTCAGCAATATGTGTCTTATCTTGTAATTTTTCTTATTTATTTAAACACCTTTTATGAGAGAAAAGAAGTGCACACATATTCCTCTAAATCTCTTTCAAAACCTGTAGTTGCTTTGTTTGCCAAATAAGGATTAAAAAAAAAGATAAAAAAGAAAAATCTGTATTGTTATGAAAATTGAGTATGTAACTCATATTCCCAATATATCATGCAAATGCACTTTTGCCTTATCTGCTCTTAAGTAAAATTTATTTTGATACAACACGGTCACTGTGTTTTCTTGAGACTGGGTTATATACCACTTCTTTTATCTCCATGGATTGAATAGACCCGTCCACAGACTGTCTTTAAGACGGGTATTTCCATTCTGAAGAAGAAATTAGGGCAGGTAGAAATGTCAGTGACACATACACTAAGTGTAATGATGACCACGAATGCCTATTTATTAGACTCGATATTAGTAATGTTGGTTAAAAAAATGCAGCAAGATATATCTATATATTTTATAAATGTGTTGGACATTGTTTGACATGATAAATGATCTTTTCACTTTACTATTAGCACTCTTCTGCTGGTAAATTTTTTAGAAAAAATTTGGACACTGAAGATCGGGGGGTTGTATCAAAATACCAGTTGCATTTAATCTGTGCAAAACCGCTGACCATCCTAACCCACCACTGAACACTTTAGAGAGGGTTGTGAGACTTAAAAGAGATATATATATATATATATATTTACAAATATAAAGGAAGGTAAACACATATGGCTATGCTGTCACACCCTTAAGCAACAGATTATTTATTTATTTATTTATTTATTTATTTATTTATTTATTAACCACAAGCTCACTCTGTGCTTCTCGCTCTATTCATCTTTATAGAGATGTATTGTAGGCATAAAATAAGAACCCGACCAAAATGTAAAAGAGAGATTATTTTTGTAGGCATGGGAAGTATTTCCAAGTTTAAAATAAATCAGTTGAACTCTTGGAACTGTGGAACTTTAATGTACTGCCTTGTTATAGAACCATTAAAATTTTACCATAAAATAATTGTGTGAATTAAACTTGTTACAAAGTTTAACTGCTTATAGACTGATTTTGAAAACAAGTACAAGATTACTTTAATCTTTTGAGTTTTGGTTAGAGGACTCGGAAAGATATGGACAATTTGCTGATAATGGAAGAGCAGTAAGATTTGTGTACAAGTATTTGAGGGTTCTAAAGGTCTGAGATATTATCATGCTTGTTGCTCAAATGTGTACATGGGATGCATGAGACAGTATTATTAAGAGATTGAAGATTGGTTGTATATTGTCCATAAACCATCTCTTTAGAGAACTGAAACTTAAAAAGGAATGTTGGTCACAAATGAGAGGTTGATTTTACATGATGCACAGAAGACCTCTGCAGGCAAAAATTACAGGTATGGTCAGTACAGATTTTTTTTCTTTGGACACGGCATCAGAGATTGCAGTAACTCTTAGAAATATTGGCTTTTCAGACAAAATGCTGTATGTAGTTACTTCACGTGACTTGCCTAGTCTTGAAGCCTATTTCCCTAGAACAAATTTGTGATTCTGTTTGTACCAGGAACACAACAAATATTGAACCAGAGAGGTCATTTGTAAAAGAGAAATGCACTACTCGTACTTCATGCAGTTAACAAAATTTTTGCCAACTGGTAGCATGTAAATTGACAGACATAATTTGCCTTTTATAGTAGAAACCACATAATCTGTTAATAATACATGTGATGTTTTTCAGCTACTATCCTTCTTGGTTTTTATAGCATGTTCTTTTGATTTTATTTGCGCCTAAGTTGTGCATTCGCTACACAGTGACACCCTACACACTGCCATTTTAAAGAATTGTTAATTATCTCGTACTTCGCTTTTCTGCTGAGATTGATTTCTTGTGAACCAACACCAATGTTGTATGTGAATGGGAACAGAATGTTCATCAGTAAAAGGTAGTGTACGCAAGTGTCTTGAGTTGATTTTTTCCAAGCAAATTGTTTAACACTTTGATAAAGAGAACATTTTGACTGATTTGTATTTAACATGGAGGACTTCTAGTCTTTTTTTTTTTTTTTTTTTTTTTTTTTTTTTTTTTTTTTTTTGGGGTTTTTTGGGGTTTTTAGGGGGGGGGGGGGGGGGGGGTTTTTTAAATTACTTTATAAAACTAAAAACGGGGGGGGGGTTTT
>NW_019775813.1:8950-28392 GCF_001039355.2 Lingula anatina
TTTTTTTTTTTTTTTTTTTGGAGAACGGGCGAAAATCCGTGCGCGCGCAGGATGTCATCCATAAAATTAAAAAAGTGTGGCCTAACTTTGAAAACCTAAGAGATGCAATCAACAATAAAATTGAGGAACTATTTTGGCAAGACCTGGAAAGTGATAACTACAGTAAACTTAGGACATACAGATTACTTAACTTACTTTACTTACACCCCTGAAAAATATCTGTTAATGAAAGTCTCACAATCAGAAATGAAGACTATTGCAAAAATGCGGATTAGTGACCACGAATTAAAAATTGAACGTGGCCGCTATACGTCCCCTAAAACCCCTATCGCAAGTGCACCCACTGAAATGAAATTGAAACGGAAATCCACTTCCTACTGAAATGTGAAGAACATAGTGACAGAAGAAGTGGACTAATGATACCTCCTGAGCAGAAAACAGATGAAAAAATTCAGTACCTGCTCAGTCCAAAAAGAGAATCGTGCTTGAGAACATTACATCTATATATAACTGAAAGTTTGAAAAAACGACAAACCCATCAATAGCAATAATCGTTTTATTCTGTGCTGCTTCCCAGTAATCATTCCATAAGTATTTGTATAGATTTGTATAATTGTTATTAAGATGTTATGACTAGTGTAGAAAGCCTGTAAAATGTAACATATACACATTTTAGTTGCTCAATAAAGATTATTATTATTTCTAAGCCTTATGCAATACACGCATCTTTGATTTTGTATTTTACCACATTTTGTCTACAGTTAGAAACATCTATGCATGTGAATAACATAGATTATAAAATGACGTCACAATAGTGGTTTTTAAGAATCTGTACCATGCTCGTTGAAACAATACCGTTAATCTGAACTAATTGTTTGCTCTTATCTCAAGATGCTTTTGTGCGTTGCGTTTTGTCATTTTTCTGGAACAGATAGATAAATTCAGTTGTGTTCAAGGTGAAAAATGACGTCACAATAGTGGTTTTTGTAGAATTTGTACCATGCCCTTAGAACAATACCGTTAATCTGAACTAATTGTTTGCTCTTATCTCAAGATGCTCTCTGTTTATAGCTACATGTATATGTGTTGCTTTTTGTCCTTGGTCCCTTTTTCTGGAACAGATAGAAAAGTTCAATTGTATCCACGGTGAATAGTTGATTTCAAACATGGGTGAAAACAGAGGTGGATGTTGTGCCTGCTGTTATTTATTGGGAATCATAGCTCTAGCAGTCTGTGGTCTGACATTCGGCATACTGTGTCTGAATGCCGATAAACGCATGGAGAACAAGGTACAGTGTCATACATAAAAAAAGATCAATGGGAGAGAGATTTAGATGTATAGAACATTGCCCATATGAGGTGTAATGAGCATCGAAATTCAACAGCTTTTGCTATCAAGTTCAGATTGCCCGAACTAAACAAACCTTAAAATATACATGAAGTGTTTTTCACTGGTGATTTCACCGTTTAAAAGGCGCTTTCAATTCATTTAAGCAGCTAATATGTAAGTCATGATACTCTTTTTGCTATGTAAAGAAATAACGCATATTGTGTGCATTTAACTCTACCGACTATATTCCCACAAGCCACCTTGAAAATTAGTTTTTCTTTTGAAGGTGTGTCAGGGAGTTGTCAGCGATGGTGCTGCGATCACCCTCATTGTCTTCGGTGGACTGGCCACCTTCTTCTTCTGCTGTTGCGGCTGTTTTCAAACAAAGCAGGGGCCGGTTTCACAAAGCAGTAGTTAGTTAGCGATCGGTAGTTAGCCTCTCGCTAGTTATAGTGCCGTTTCACGAAGTAGTCGCTAGTTCTCTCGCTCGTTATTGTCTCGTTGTTACCTTGGATATTTAACGACTGGTCAGACCAGTCGCTAACTCTAGAGTTTCATCGTACGCATGCGTAATGAGTGAAATAAAAAGGTTGCTTAGTTACCGTTGTCTGTCGTTTGTCTTTGTATCCAATATGGCGGCTACCTTTCTTGCTATCCGTACCGCCAGACGGCAACGTAGACTACGACGTTTTCATAAAAGGCAGAATCTATTAGAATATACACACGATGATGCAATTTACGAGAGGTTGCGCCTAGCTGTGACAAAAAGAGCGGCAAAAAGGTGGTGGAGATCCTTTACAACGACCTCAAAGCAGACGTTCTGATGCATTTCCAGCCACCAAAAATTGGAGAATTAGTGCTTTCGTGACACTTTTACGCAAGAGTTCCACTTCCGGCAGACGGTTTCGAGACTACGGTGAGTAACGAGAGAACTAACGACCGAACTTTACGACTGAACTTAGCGATAAGTTAACTACTGCTTCGTGAAACACCCCTCGAAAATCGCTAAGTTTGCTCGTTAGCGAGGTAGTTCAGTAGTTAGTTGTTCTAACTAACTACTGCTTTGTGAAACCGGCCCCAGTTTACGAAGAACGCGGATGGAGTAGCACAGCTTTCTTGAGCGCCTACACACACCGTCGTACGAAAAATCCACGTTATAAGACACTTTTCCATGGGTAAGCTACGCCTGAAAAATATGAACAACGAATAGAAATACCAATGAGATGTCGGAAAACTGTCACTATCTATGAAAGAACAAATATTGATAAACGCTTATAAAAAGCGAAAAACTATGACTAAACTCTTGCTTATTGATAATGCATGTACTACAAGGATATGGAACAAAATAATAACCAGATTTGCTATTGAATTTGTAATCTTCACTTCAGTTGCAACGCGCCTTTGAAGCAGCGGGGTCTCATATCTACTTTTAAATCAGGAATTTTAGCAGTTGCACTAAATTTGAAAATTTGAATATCACTTGCAATGGATTTGAATATCACTTGTCAATTTACGTACGGCAAGAATGTAGTAAATGTCGTTACGTTGGTGATCTTAACATTCATCCCAGGAAGGAAATGTACCGAAGAACAACTCATATATTGGTCTTTCTCATCACATGACTGTCTGTGCATTTTTCAGCACAGATTGCAAACAAAGCTGCACAAGGTTGGGTTATGTCAAGCGGACACTACTATAGTACCGGTGCTACAGCAATACAAATCTATCTATATATGTTTCATGTGAAAATTCATGCTTTTAGAAAAAGACAATGGATTCATTACAAATCCCGGTGAAATCCCGCACAAAAATGCAGTAGTATCGAAGTAGCAAAGAAGCATTAACGCAGTAGTGGTGTGGAGCATATTTGCAGTAGAAATGCAGTAGAGCCTACTGCAATTCTACTTCAAAAATTACATAGGGTTGTACAGCGGAGGAGCATTAATGCAGTAGATTCGCAGCATGATTGAAGCGTGTTTCAAATATGCTAATTAGCTACCAAATCTACTCCGATGCAGTAGAGATAAAGCATTACGTTTATGCTGCACTGCATTATGCGCATCGGATACTTCAAAGATACTCAACAGAGGTAGATTTGAGGTATAAAGCAAAAAGCATGATGCTCGCACACTGCTCTGCGGAGGTAGATTTGGAGCATATAAAAATATTTTATTTGAATGTGTTATAATTTTACATCGTTCGCTGTCTTAATTACTTCTTACATTATAATTCTCACGGCAAAAATATTAAAATATATATGAGAAAAAAGCAACGCTCGCGGAGATAGATTTTCAGTATATGAGAAAAAATTATGCTCGAGTACTGCTCCGCAGAGGTAGTTTTGGAGTATATGAGAAAAATCAATGCTCGTGTTATGCTTCGCGTTGGTAGATTTGGAGTATATGAGAAATAAACAATGCTCGCGTGCTGCTGCTCGGAGGTAGATCTGTAGTATATGAAAAAAAGGTATGCTCGAGTACTGCTCCTCGGAAGTAGTTTTGGAGTATATGAGAAATAAACAATGCTCGCGTGCTGCTGCTCGGAGGTAGATCTGTAGTATATGAAAAAAAGGTATGCTCGAGTACTGCTCCNGCTCGCGTTATGCTTCGCGGTGGTAGATTTGGAGTATATGAGAAATAAATAATTCTCGCGTACTGCTCCGCGGAAGTAGATTTGGAGTATATATGAGAAAGATAGAAATGCTCGCGTTATGCTTCGCGGTGGTAGATTTGGAGTATATGAGAAATAAACAATGCTCGCGTACTGGTCCAATTGAGGTAAATTTGGAGTATATGAGAAAGAGAGCAATACTCGCCTTCTGCTTCGCAGTAGTAGATTTGGAGTATATGAAAAAAAAAACATGCTCGCGTACTGCTTCGCGGAGGTAGATTTGGAGTACATGAAAAAAATGCTCGTGTACTGCTCATAAAAAAGACAGATTGAAGTTTCTTATCGTTTATTAAATACTGTTTTATACAAAATTTCACTTTAAAAAGACAGATTGTGAATATGATTTTTCTTGGTACATCAACCTTCTCCTTATAAGTGTGATCTGATCTGGTCCTAAAAGTAAAAAAAAAGTTCTGATAAGTTGATTGTTTTTTTTTCTGGGAATTCTTTAACTGAAATAGCAATCAAGATTATAAATAACAGCTTTTACCACTATGACTTTCATTAAGTGTTGAAAAATATTTTTTTTTGTGAATAAAGGTTAGATAACAGCTCAAAACACACACCTATTGTTCTCTCATGGCAGATATCCCATCCATTCATTGTCTTCTGTGTCTTCACATGGGCTGCTACAAATAAAATAAAAACAATTGGAATCACAATTCCAGTACGTTTGATTGTTTTTTTTTTTTTTTTTTTTTTTTTTTGTTTCTATAATAGCAGCCAATATATTTAAAGCCACCTTTTATAACACTGCCTTTCATTAAGTTGTTTTATTAAAAGTGAGTACATATATACACACCTTTTTGTTTTTCTTGCTTTGCAGGAAAATGCTGTAATTTTGCAGGCTATGGCCTGCCGCAGTTTGCCTGGGGTGGCTGGACTGCTTTGCGAACAGGTGTCTGAAACATACAATAAATCAAACAGATTAAGAAAAATTATATGTCGTTAATACTATACCTTTCACTTGCAACACTTGCTAATTAAAAAAAAAAAAACGATTCTTAACCAACATGTTTCCATTACTTTAAGGGTGTACATGCACTCAGACTATAAAAGTAGGTCACAAGTTATTTACCTATTATAGCTTTAATTATCCTGGGATTCAGCTGCTTTTTCCCCTCAGTACAGCTAGTTAGAGTGCAGTTAGCCAGTTCTTCTCTGCTGAAGAAAACTGACATCAGCAGCCTAGCCGTCCTCAAACCATGTTGCACACTACCTTTCTTCACCTTCCCAGGTTTGAAACAAGAAACAAGGTCCGGGCGAGGAATATATACCGAACTGCCTGGGACCAGCTCAACCATCTAGTGAAAAGACATAATCATAAAAATGATTTAAACTAATTGTACATACAAAACACATCTACAAATTAAGCAGAAAGGCACAAGAGGTATGATAAATTTAATTAAACAACAAATCCACAGGAATGTTGGATAGTGACATTTTACTTATCATCAAAGAGAAACACAAGCACCAAAGAATACATGGGCTAAAATAAAATTAACAATGACACATGACAATGGACATACTATAAACAAGTTAGTATAATGCGTAACGCTCATAGTCCATACATTTAACATTAAGATAGATTTGAGCAGCTATAAAAAAGCTATTCTGATATCAGAATCTTTTTTATCGACACTTGACAGGTCAACTGCATGCACTTTCGACAGCGTGGCATTAAAATTGTTTACATTATAAATATAGTATTTGGCCTCCTGATGTCACCGGCAAGGTCACATCCCTGCCCTCTCTGACGGCTGATATCAATTATATTTCAACCCTTCAACGCGAGAGGTCAAAAATGTTTGAAATAATGCGATAACAAACATATTGTAACTCAAGCTTTTCTTGTCATAGACTTAACATTGTTTGGCCATCAACAATATGACACTTTTAAATCTTTTAATATGCATCTTTATTGATCCGATAGATTGAAACCCAACTGCAATATAAATAATTGATTTGCTGCGTAACAGTCTTATAAATTACTATGACCAATCAACCTGTTAGAAGTGTTCCTTGAATGCATTATTATTATTATTATTATTATTATTAAAGTATAGTGCATTGCACCAGGTTTTGAATGCGGTAGAGAAGACGGAACGAACTGCTAGCTCATAGATCCGTCTCAACTTATGCATTTCAGAATGTGGGAGGTAAAGTTTTTAAAAATCACTTTTCTTAAACTTCAGTCTTTTCTCATCTCACAATCTTTGTTAACATGACATAACAACACTATAAACTGTCAATGATTTCGACATTGATTTCTAAATGTTCTCTTTCTCACAAAAACATTTCTTTCAGTCTCCCTTTTTTCCCAGTCGTGTCCAATATTTTTATCAAAATGTACAGTGCATTTACATTCCGAAGCCCAAATTAAGCTTTATGTTGGAATTAAAATTGAAATGCAGTATTCGAATACATGAAGTTCAATTTGATCGTCGTATCAACATAAAAAAGTTCACTGGCACTCATCAAAGCGCCGTTAATTGTTGTAAAAATAATGTAAAAAAACTGCAAATCACAGACATTATTTTTCTGACAAAACAAAATATTTTGTCAACGTTTTGCATGTGCTCAAAGCACAAAAATTGGCATCATTAAGATGCATACTCAGCCATCAATTTTTAAAAGATCTACCAGTTCTTGAGCAAGTTTAACTGTGGAAATCAAATTTCCGAGTATCCAAGCCTCACAACAGCTACTTGGCGAACGTTTCTAATGTCCCTTATAAGTATGCGAGATGGTTCTGTCCAGAAAGCAAGGTTGCTTTCTTGGTAAGGAGGAGGGTCCCGGATGGGGTCTCGGGTGTCTAGAGCGCCATCTTTCGTGCAGCAGCCGATACAGCAACAGCACAAAATGAGGGCCATGGCGATGGTTCCCATAATGATAAGTGTGATGGCTGCCCCTCTGCTGACAACTCCTGAACAGTACTGTAAAAAGAAAGAGATCATTTATATATGTATCAGTTTGTATTTTTACACCAGGATTTTTATTTTGAGCTGTTAATATCGAGTTAATGGCTGTCCATACACCGATTTAATAGTGTGTTGCACAGTTTGGGTATCAGCTTTAATCTCTGCAGTTTTTACAGGAAATAAAATAACCTTTTGAAGGACAGAAGAGGCACAGCTGTAAAACTAAAGTAAATTCGAATATCATTATTCTGGTTGCATAATTACAGACTTGTCGCATCTGTAATTCTATTGTCAAGTGGTGCCATCAAAAACTAGGTGAACCCTTTAATAAAGAGATCGAGCTGTATACATGTAGTTAGGCCACTTATAATCCTGCTTGGTGTTTACAGAATAAAGTAAAGCGGTCTCTCAAAGGGACACTACTCATACACTTTACAAATATCATGACTGATGCAATACAACACACAGGTAAAAATGCAGAGCTTTCTTGGGGCATTTTGATAAGACTAACGTGTGGGAGGGGCGCAAACACACGCACGCACGCACTGACACGCACTAAGAATTTGCCTCCTACGCTCCTGTACGAGGATCACCTGGCTTAACCACTTGTAAGAAGAAGACGAAGAGAATGCTCCTCTTTTTCAGTATGGTTTTCAGTATGGTACATGTACTTCGTGAGACGTAGGTCTTATGCAGTTATGATTTGGCTGTGAAACTACGAAACAGGGCCTAACCTAACTGGGATACGGTACTTTTTACGTTATCAACAAACACACACATATAAACAAACATTACCCCCCGGGTGGCCCTGTCGTCGTCCTGCAGGCACCCTATGCCGAACGTCCACCCACACACCCCCACGGCTAGGACGACCAGACACGTGAAGCAGCTGCAGCAATGGGGACATCTCTCCTCTGACATCTTTGTTAGGGGCTTTCACTTCCTTCTTTATAGTATGGACGGGAGGCTGAAAACGAGACAAATACATAGCGATGGCTCAGTCCTTTTTTTATGCGTTCCGCATGCTCTTTCTTTGAAATGTTGATCCGGGTTTGTTAAGCATGCCCTCAGAAATGGGTCATGACAGGTATATAACTGACAGATAAGGACACGGAAAAAAGTTTAATTATCATACTGAGGTTGTTGCATAACCCCAGGCCAATGAATTATGTATAGACGGAGTATAAGCACTATCGACTTAAATGATGTCACATTCTTAACGGCCTGAAGAAGCTAGGCGTATTATCAATTTCAGCTGTTCTCCATGAAAATCTTGTTAAATTCAATCGTATTTAGAAGCAACTTCTTGTAGATGAGTAGATTACAGAAAAGCTGCTGATTATACGTTGAAAACACCGGGAGGCTTGTACTGGTAAGTCTGCTAATTTGATTGCATTCAGTGAGTCCCCTCGGAGTTGGGTCGATCTATGTAGAACTATGTTTTCATTGGGAATGAGCCCTTCAACTACCTGTGTCATGTGCATGTAGACATTTAATGGCTCCATTAATGGCCAATACAGTAAACGCATTTTTGATTTGGCATTTTTTTCTCATTATGCCAACAGTTACAAATATTTATGCATGTGAGTAACCTAGATTATAAAATGACGTCACTATAGTTGTTCTCTAAAGTCTGTACCATATGCCTTTTGAACAACCGTTCAGGGCCGGATTGAGGCCGTCTTCCGGGTCTTCCTGAAGACGGTCAGATTTCCAAGTTAACATTGACGGGTATCTATTTTTTTCTCTCGGAAGTCGGTCAAAAATGGAGGATAGATCAACAAAGATAATTTGGAAAACTTCCATATCTCTGCCATATCTCTGGATAAGCCCTGTCGTAAATTTAAACTAATTGTTTACTGCTTCCGGTTAACATGTACATTACCATGCGTTACGTTTTGTCCTAGGGCCATTTTCCTGAAACAGATAGATGAATTCAAGTGTGTTCACTTCGAATAGTTGGTTTCAAACATGGGTGATAAGGCAGTTGCATTTTGTGGATGCTGTATTTGGCTGGCAGTCGTAGCTCTAGCAGTCTGCGGTCTGACATTCGGAAAACTTTGTCTGGATGCCGATATACGCCCTGAGAAAAAGGTACAGTATTGGTCAGCATCACATTTCTTCTAAAAAATAATAATAATTAGATCAATGTCGAGAACACTGCCCAAATGAGCTGCAGGACGCATCAAAATTCAACGTATTTGGCGATTTCGGTTCAGATTGCCGGAACTAAACAATCCTTGAACGATACCTGAGGTGCTTTTCATTGGTGATTTCACTCTTTAAATAGCCGCTTTCAGTCTTCAAGAAATGTGAACAGCTAATATATATGTTATGATACATGTATATATGCAGTAGTAAGTATTCTGTGACCAAACCGTTCACAAATTACGATCTAAAAATCGACTTAATAGGTCCGATTTTTCATTTTAGGCCAATCTTGTAACTTAAATGAAGATTGGCGAATTTTCGTGACAGTAAATATTAAAGTTTATAGATATTAAAAGTTAAAAAGATTTATATTTTGTAATATTGTTATTAAATAGGTATACATATGTACCTTGGAAAATTGCTAAAATTTCTCAAAAAAATACTATTTTAACTATGTAAAGCTATTTAACACGCATTAAACTCTAGTAACTTTATCCCCACAAGCACACTTTGTATATTTACAGGTATGTCGCTTTTACAGGTGTGTCAAGGTGTTGTCAACTACGCTGCTGCGATCACTCTCAATGTCTTCGGTGGTCTTGCCACCGTTTGCTGTTGCTTTTGCTGCTGTTGTGCATGTCTGAGGAGAGATGATGAGGACTCCGTGGACTCGCCTCCTGATTACGAAGAAAGCGGATGGAGTAGCACAGCCTTCTTGACCGCTCAAACACACGCCTTCCAACGCCAAATGCGTCACTTAAGAGACGCTACGCTTGGTAAGCTAGGCATAGACATACATGTACAATAGCAAGACCAATCAGAAGACGGAAATCTGTCACTGTCTATGAAACACCAAATATGGATAAACGCGTCTAAAAAGATAATAACATTATGTTATTTGCTAATTGGTAATGCATGAACTACAAGAAGTTGGAACAAAATAATAACCAGATTTGCTATTGAACTTGTAATCTTTACTTCTGTTGCAACGCGCCTTTGAAGCAGAGCGTCTCGTATCTTTTTTTCAAATCAGGAATTTTAGCAGTAGCACTAATTTTGAAGGATTTGAATATCACTTTTCAATTTACGTACGGCAAGAATGTAGTAAATGTCGTAACGTTGGTGAAACAAATCTTTACCTCTATCCCAGGGAGGAAATGTACCGAAGAACAACTCAGATATTGGTCTTTCTCATCACGTGATTGTCTGTGCACAAATTTATCTACATGTAAATGTGTTTCATGTGAAAATTCATTCCTTTATAATAAGACAATGGATTCATTACAAATCCCGGTGAAATACTACATGTGTGTAAGGAATACTTAAGGCATGAAATGTGTTTACGAATATTTTTTCTTTTAAACTTTATTGAAGTTGAAATTAAAGTGATCATACAAGGTTCTGTTTCTCTACATCACAGCGGGCTGTTTTAAAAAATAAAAGTTGAAGTAATTATGTAGCATATTATCGAAGTTATCAAGTGTCAAAAATTAGACCACCCCAGTCCGTACGCATGGAAAGTGCTGAGGTGGTTTGCTGCTGGACTGGAGCCTGATGATGTTCGTTAAACTGACCCGAACTAGTTTGATTTTGTCGGATTGTATGGAATGCGTCATCGAATTAATTGAGTCAAATCGTTTGAATTAAAATTTATTATTAATATTTATGTTTGTACATTCATTCATTCTGTACATTAATTGGCGGCTCGATAAAGATTTCTTTGATTGCGTTGACTAAATATTTTAATTTTCATGACAAAGGATAGTACCGTCTAACAGTCTTTTTTTAATAACAATATAAAATAAATATTGTTTATTTTTGTTAAGGAGTCGGTGGTTTGTTTTTCTTTAAAATCGGTCCAATAATACACAGTAACATGAACTCATGTGTTAAATGGATGAAAGGTATTTTAAACAAAAACCTGTCAGCATTTCACAATACAAAAATGAACATTCGACTTAAGGTTGTTTATCTATATCCTCAACGAATTACATATACCTTTAAATGATATTGAGGTCGAAGTCGCGTTATTTTACAACCTTGGAGAATAATGCGCTATTTATTACTTGAGTAACAAATTCGCCCCTTAATTCAAGCCCTTCCCGTCTTTGTATGTGTTCGTATAATTGGAATTTCAATTTATGTCACATGGTATTTGTCATTTAATTAAAATCTCCTGCTTTTAAGCACATGAGCCCAGAGTTTCCTTGTTTTGACTTGATCGATAAACTAACAGATGTTATTTCTTTTTGGCAACATCAATTATATTTCAACCCTTCAACACGAGAGGTCAAAAATGTTTGAAATAATGCGATAACAAACATATTGTACCTCAAGCTTTTCTTGACATAGACTTGAACATTGTTTGCCCATCAACAATATGACACTTTTTAATCTTTTAATATGCATCTTTATTGATCCGATAGATTAAAAGCCAACTGCAATAAAAATAATAGATTTGCTGTGTAACAGTCTTATAAATTACTATGACCAATCAACCTGTTAGAAGTGTTCCTCGAATTTATTATTATTATTATTATCATTATTATTATTAAAGTGCATTGCGTCGCCGAACACTCGGCCGGTTTTGAATGCGGTAGAGACGACGGAACGAACTGATAGCTCATACTGTAGATCCGTCTCAACTTATGCATTTCAGAATGGGTGAAGTAAAGCTTTTAAAAATCACTTTCAGTCTTTCAGTCTTTTCTCATCTCACAATCTTTGTTAATATGACATAACAAAACTGTAAACTGTCAGTGATTTCGACATTGATTTATAAATGTTCTCTTTCTCACGAAAACATTTCTTTCAGTCTCCCGTTTTTCCCAGTCGTGTCCAATAGTTTTTATCAAAATGTACAGTGCATTTACATTCCGAAGCCTAAATTAAGCTCCCATCAATTTTTTAAAGAATTACCAGTTCTTGAGCATGTTTAACTGTGGAAATCAAATTTCCGAGTATCCAAGCCTCACAACAGCTACTTGCCGAACGTTTCTAATGTCCCTTATAAGTATACGAGATGGTTCTGTCCAGAAAGCAAGGTTGCTTTCTTGGTAAGGAGGAGGGTCCCGGATGGGGTCTCGGGTGTCTAGAGCGCCATCTTTCGTGCAGCAGCCGATACAGCAACAGCACAAAATGAGGGCCATGGCGATGGTTCCGAAAATGATCAGAGTTATGGCTGCGCCTCTGCTGACAACTCCTGAACAGTACTGTAAAAAGGAAGAGATCATTTACATATGAATCATTTTGTATATACACACTGGGATTTTTATTTCGAGCTGTTAACAGTGTGTTGATGGCTGTCTGGGCACCGTTTCAATAGTGGGTTGCACAAAATAGGAATCATCTTTAATCCCTGCAGAATTTTACAGGGAATAAAATAAGCTTTTGAAGGGCAGAAGAGGCACAGCTGTAAAAGTAAAGTAAACTCGAATATCATTATTCTGGTAAAACCGTTGCATTATTACAGACTTGTCGCATTTGTATTTCTATTGTCAAGTGGTGCCATTAAAACTAGGTCCACAGCTTTAATAAAGCGATCGAGCGGTATACTTAGGTCACTTATAATCCTGCTTAGTGTTTACGGCATAAAGTAAAGCGGTCTATCAAAGGGACATAACTCACACGTCTCACATAACAGGACTGATGCAATACAACACACAGGCAGAGCTTTCTTGGGATATTTTGTTAAAACTGACGTGTGTGCGGGGGGGGGGGGGCGGAAACACAGGCACGCACTTAAAATTTGTCTCCTACGCTCCTGAACGAGGGTTACCTGGATTTTAACCAACCGTAAGAAGAACATGCAAAGAATGATCCTCTTTTGCAGTATGGTTATTGTACTTCGTGAGACTTACTAGTAGGTCTTATGCAGTTATCATTTTGTTGTGAGACTACGGAATAACCTAAGTGGGACACGGTACTTTTTAAGCGTTATCAACAAACACACACACACACACACACTCACACACATATATATTACCCCCCGGGTGGCCCTGTCGTCGTCCTGTAGACACCCTATGCCGAACGTCCACCCACACACCCCCACGGCTAGGACGATCAGACACATGCACCAGCCGCAGCATTCGGGACATCTCTCCTCTGACATCTTTGTTAGTGGCTTTCACTTCCCGGAGAGGAATCTCGTTTATCGGGAAGTTCCGCTTGTTGATGGTGTGGACGGGAGGCTGAAAACGAGACAAATACGCGGCGATGTCTTAGTCCCCTTTTTTGCGTTACGCATACCCTTTGTTGAAAGGGTTTGTTTAGCATGCCTTCGAAAAGGTGTCATGACTGATATATAAGAGACACATAAGGGCACAATAAAAAGTTTGATTATCATACCTGGGGGTGGGGGTGTCGCATGACATGAGGTCAATGAATTATGTATAGATGGAGTGTATGCACTGAAATGATGTCGTATTCATAACGGCCTGAAGAAGCTAGGCGTATTATCAAATTCAGCTGTTCTCGATGAAACTCTTGCTAAATTCAATCGTATTAAGAAGCAACTTCTTGTCGATGAGTAGATTACAGAAAAGGTGCATTTTATACGTTGAAAACAACGGGAGGCTTGTACTGGTAAGTCTGCTAATTTGATTGCATTCAGTGAGTCCCCTCGGAGTTGGGTCGATCTACGCAGATCGCTGCTTTCATTGGGAATGAGCCCTTCAACTACCTGCGTCATGTGCATGTAGACATTTAATGGCATAATAGCTTTTTTGTTTTAATGACTCCATTTCTAAGCCTTATACAGTATACGCATTTTTGATTTGGCAATTTTTCACATTATGCCAACAGTTAAAAATACTTATGCATTTGAGTAACATAGATTATAAAATGACGTCACTATAGTAGTCTCTAGAGTCTGCACCATGCCTTTTGAACAACCGTTCAGAGGCTGTCTTCTGGAAGACGTTCAGATTTTCAAGTTTTAAGTTTTTTTTTTTTTTTTTTTTGGAAGACGGTCAAAAATGGAGGATGTATCAACAAAGATAATTTGGAAAGCTTCCATATCTCTGGATCCGCCCCTGCCCTAAATCTGAACTAATTGTTTGTTCAACACACAATGGACAATGGAAGTGTCACCCCTACTGAACCAATATTTGGGGGAGATAAATGACTGTGGAATGATATGCTCCTGGTATCATTTTATTAACATTAAAAAAACACGAAATTTATGCCAGATATTATAACTACTCAAGATCTGCCTACTTTGATTATTGATTACTTGATTATTATTTGGTTACTCTGATTCACGGGGTGACACTTGACTTCTTTTGTCCATTGTGTGCATTTCAAGCTACTTTCGGTTTACATATACATTGGCGTGCTTTGCGATTTGTCCTTGGCCCATTTTCCTGGAACAAATAGATAAGTTCTTGTGTGTTCACGGTGAATAGTTGATTTCAAACATGGGTGAAAATACAGGTGCTTTGTGTTGTACCTGCTGTTTGTTGCTGTCAGTCGTAGGTCTGGCAGTCTGCGGTCTGACATTCGGAATACTGTGTCTGGATGCCGAGAAACGCCTGGAGAACAAGGTACAGTGTCGCCCAGCACCATATTTCTCCTAAAAAAAAGATAAATTGGAGAAAATTTTAAATGTCTAGAACATTGCACGTATGAGCTGAAGTACGCATCAAAATTCAACATATTTGGCGATTCCGGTTCAGATTGCCTGAACCAAACGAACCTTGAACGATACCTGAAGTGTTTTTCACTGGTGATGTCACTCTTTAAAAAGTCGCTTTCAGTTTATTTTGAATAGCTGATGTGTATGCTGTGATACATTTATACATGCAGCAGTAAGCATTCTGTGACCAAACCGTTCACAAATTGCGATCTAAAAATCGACTTTGTACGTCCAATTTTCCATTTTAGGCCAATTTTATAACTTATATGAAGATTGTCGAATTTCCGTGACAATAAATATTAAAGTTTATAGATATTAAAAGTCAAAAGGTTTATAGATTTTAATATTATTATTGGATAGGTGTACATATGTACCTTGGAAAATTCCTACAATTTCCCAGAAAATTACTCTTTTAGCAATGTAAAGCTATAACATTAAATTCTGAAAACCTTATCCCCACATGCACACTTTGTATATTTATGTTTCTTTTGCAGGCGTGCCAAGGTGTTGTCAACGAAGCTGCTGCGATCACCCTCATTGTCTTCGGTGGTCTGGCTACCCTTTGCTGCTGCTGTTGCTGCTGTTACGGATGCCTGAGCGGCGATGATGAGGACTCCGATGACTCGCCTCCTGATTACGAAGAAAGCGGATGGAGTAGCACATCTTTCTTGACCGCCCAAACACACACCGTCGTACACCAACTCCACGTTATAAGACACGTTACCATTGGTAAGCTAGGCCTGAACAACGAATAGAAAGACCAATCAGATGTCGAAAACTTTCACAATCTATGGAAGAACAAATTTGGATAAACGCCTCTAAAAAGAGAAAAACATTACGACTAAACTCTTGCTAATTGATAATGCATGAACTACTAGATGATGGAACAAAATAATTATCAGCTATATCTGCTAGCGATCTGCTATTGGATTTGTAATCTTCACTGCAATTGCAACGTGCCTTTGAAACAGCGCGTCTTATCTCATATCTATTTTCAAATGAGGAATTTTAGCAGTAGCACTAAGTTTGAAGGATTTGAATATCACTTGCAATGAGGAATGGGTTTAAGTTTTATGTGCCAATCCACCTACACGTCACGGTGCTGTTTTTGCAACAACCTTCAGTTTCTGTTCATCATTATTGTGATAGCCTTAATATTCTTTAAAAAAATCTCCAGATTTTGTTCATCATTAAATTTTTGTTGAAAATCTTTTGTAGAGTATGCAATCATGTTGAGTGGAATAATAAAAAAGGATGAAAAGCTTAACTGTAATTGATTGCACACCAGTTACGCGTACAAACCACCGTAATGACAGGCTTACAAGGGAGAGTACGAGTGCCTTGCACGTCTGTACAAGTAGGTTCCCCAGTGGACTTACTCTACAGTATGTCTTTGTAAACCAAAATGTATGTCTTTGCACAGGCCCGTACCCAGCAATTTCAAAAGGGGGTTCTTTTTCTGAAAAATAAAATGGACTTTTTACTATGGAAGCTCGCTGTACAGTACCTAAATAAATGTTTACCCCCCCTGGCCGCAGGCCTGTTGTACGTATGTCTTTGTAGTCCAGGAAATTGGTGAAAAATTGTGCATTTTTTACCTACAAGCATTAAATTTGGCACACTTATGGACAATAAAATTCTAAGCAAATTTGGATATATGGGCATGTCTGAAAATTCCAAAATGGCCGTCAAATCCAATATGGCCACCAAAATACCTTTTCAAATTAAAACTTCAAGTACATAGTCTTCTAATGACTTAAAATATCATATAAAGGTTAGAAAACACCATGGTATGAATCCATTAGGTGTATTAAATCCAAAATGGCATCCAAAAGTAAAAAAAGCAGACCATTTATTCAAGATATCCATTTGAATGGGGAATTCATCAAGCACTTAAAACTACAAGCATAAAATTTGGCAGGTTTGTGNTCATAGCAGACGATCGTGCAGCACATGTTTACATTGTTTCTAATGATTTTAAATAGCAGATTCGTGGCTCCTGTGACCCCCTTTGTTACAATATATTAGATGTTTTAATTTAAAAGAGTATTTGTGGCGGCCATATTGGATTTGACGGCCATACTGGAATTTTCAGACATGCCCATATATCCAAAAAAGCTTAGAATTCCATTATCTACAACTGTGGCAAATTTCATGCTTGTAGGTAAAAAACGCACAATTCACCCTTTTTTCTGCACCAATTTCTTGGACTATTGCACATACTCTTTTAATCGTATTAGTGAACACAACCCTTTATCTGCATTCGCTATCTGCTTTATCCCACTAACTGCAGGTGGGAGGGGTCGCCATCTCTTCGTCTTTTGCGATCATTTCAGCAATAGCCCAGACCCTATATGAGAGATACATGTACCTTCACCAATTGCCATTTCTTAAATTGGTTTCTTAAAACACTGCCCATTACTTCTAAGATAATCCTTCGCCTGTGTTCTTTCTTCTGTCCCCTCCATTCAATTTGAGAACCTGTTACCTGTATCCCTCCGTTTATCCGCCATCTCTCTCTCTCTCTCTCTCTCTCTCTCCACTTTATATCAGAGAAGCAGTCGTATCTTCAGTTATTTTAATTAATCGCTCGGCTCAAACAAAGTTACCCAATGATACTAAGATCAAGATATATGATCAATGGTCTACGAAACCGAACTGAATTTCAAAAGTTGACATCGCCATAGCGGTTCTCTTGAAACGAAGTCATGCACTTTCAAGAAAACCGTTTATCTACACTAATTTTTTATAGATGCTTGCTTTTCAAGATGCTTTCGGTTTACATTGACGTGCGTTGCGTTTTGACCTAGGCTCATTATCTTGGAACAGAAAGATCAGTTCAGTTGTGTTTACATTAAATAGTTGATCTCAAATATGGATAATAAAATCAGGTGCTTTGTGTTGTGGCTGATGCATTTTCTTGTTCGCCGTAACTCTAGAAGTCCGAGGTCTGATATTCGAAAAAAAATTGTTTGAATGCCGACATCTACCGGGCAACAACGTTTGGTGTTGGTCGTTATCAAAATGTTTCTTCTCAATAAATAGCAATCGATCGCGAAGGATAAAAAACATTCAAGGGTACTGTAAGTGTCTATGATAATCCAACTGCGGAAAATGCGTCTTTTTTCTGCATCTAATTATTCATTAATGTATCTACCTTTGTGCTGATTAAAAACAATAAAATCCCCACGAAAACATAAAATGTCAGAGTTTATATTTCTCGTTGCTGTGTATAAGCATACAACATGTAGGCAACTCAAAGCTTTTATCGTCTGTTTAACATCTGTTATTTTGATGCGAGTTGGCCATAGGTTTGAAGCATAACTTTACACCTAAACGAGATCTTATCACGAAAATTAGCATAGATGACAGCAAGTGTATGGGCTTCAATCCCATGCCGTCATTTTGGATAAAAAGTTTTGTCTTCGAGTTATGAGCCCCTAATTGCAATGCATTATTGAAATGCACGTTTTACTATGTCTTATTAACGATAACATCTGAACTACGGCTTTTCAGAAAAATCGCTGGAAGTGATTCGGAGTACTCAGTGGTCTTATTAAATTGACTTTAAAACAGTTGCCATGGGTCCTCAGGTAAAGTAGAAAACTTAGAAACCGATTTTGCATCTTTTTAATCCCCAAAATCGGAATTATGACGTCATCGGCAAGATAACATATGTGTAAATGCAAGATAATTTATTCAGTGATTATTCAGAGATTTATTTATTATTAAAATCTTTTCACCGTGTTTGTACAGTTGTAAGACAGTAAATAATAATGTTTGGCTAATCCTGACAGTACCCTTAGCATATAGGCTGAAAACGAGGCATTAACGCGGCATTGACTCGGGCTTTTTCTTTATGCGTTTTATACGCATACTCGACCCCTTTCTTATTGTCTGCCTGTGTTTGTTAAGGATGCACTCCAAACTATGGCATACCTTACGATTGTATGGGACTTATAAAATATCTCACACACTTTCCATTTGCGCACCTTACGCAACCTATTTAACCTGGGGGTTTGGCGAATCTAGTCCTTGCTCCAGTTGCCCCTTTCTTTGCGCGCTTATCTATCAATCTATCTATCTTAGTTGATACAGACTACTATCCCTCTATGTGGTTTAAAAGGTATTAAGATAACGTGGCGCAGAATGATCAATGCCCAAAAACGTATTGTACTTCTTAGTATTTGCTGTTTGGTAATTGTCCAATGGCAATTTTATCGAGATAACCAGTTGTCCACGATGTCATAAAATTACACCACTGCAGAATCTAAACCACGCCCTGTGACAAACCTGAAGTCAGATAATAAAACTATTCCTTTACTTTATTTCTACGATACTTTCACTTTGATTCACATGCGTTGTGTTAAGTCCTTGGCCCATATTTCCTTTGTATGAAATCGACTGTGCTCGGTGTGAGAAGTTTCAAACATGACCGATAAAGAATTCAAGGTGTGCTTTTTCTGGTCTCTCGTCATATTAGTTGTAGCGGGCACTATCTTTGGATACGGAGTACATTGTTCGATTGAACGGCTGACGAAACAGGTACATGTATGGTGTTGGTCTCAACCATAATAAGAATTCTCAAATACTGTACTAACGATCAAAGAGTAGAAGATCCGTATGTTAACAATATTGTCAATAAGTCTGAGGAGATAAATGCACTGGAATTTAACATAATAGGTCAGTCGGTTCAGATTGTCAGAGCGAAAGAAAATTTAACGGAGGGGGGGGG
>NW_019775813.1:34356-61433 GCF_001039355.2 Lingula anatina
TTTCAAATAGTCTTTTCGATGTATAAACCATATCCAGGTACACGTCATTTCATAATGATAACAAAAGTGGTGTAGTTTAAGAGAAAAGAAATTGAACTCACATAACTCAACCTATCAACAACAGTATGTTAGACCTACAAATGAAAACTGTATCTCTTTCAACTCAACAACTCAGAATCAAAATCGCAGTTCTGACATACTCAGTATGTACATTTGGTCAACCTTAGTACAGTCTTCATGTGACCACTTTAGACAAACAATGCATTTAACCCATTTCTCTTTTGGTCGGCTGTTAATGAACGGCTCCCCACAAGCCAGAGATGGCCACTCTTCTTCTGACTCAGAATCGTTGGTCATCTTTAATTTCCTTTTTCTTGATTTTCTCTATCGACTAGAAATCTTTAACTGTTTTTTATTTTTGTTGCGCTTGTCCTTTTTAATTTTGTTGGGCTTGGCCTTTTCTTTTTCGAGTAGCTCATTTTCAGGTGTGTCAGTTAGTACTGCACTGCATCGTTTTCTTCTTTTAATCTTTGGACTGCGACGGTGAGCCTTTGGAACCGGTCTAATTATTGCTGGACTTGAGCTGTTTTGGGCTTTTCTTAAGTGCGCTTTAGACCCCATTTCCAGAGATTAGATCGATCTACTTTAGACCGACCTAACTCCCTGGGGGTTCACGCTAAATAGCTGTCAGCCGAGCGGACACCAAAGTTAATTACCCCCTTACAGCTTGTAGTAGGCGGGACGGACATTTAAGCCGGATTATCTGACAGTAATCTAGTGACAGTAATCTAGATCGATCTAAAAGCCTTAGTGTGCTGTAGCACCTCTTCCGGTGAGGGCAACTGAGATTTCAACTGAATCTATGCCTAAGTTACGAGGTGAATGTTTGTCTTTTCTGGCGGATTTTGTGCCCTCGTTCACTAAACATTAACAGCAACCCCCAACCCATTACACAAAGCATCTAAAACAATATCGGCAGAATTGGTGTTGTATAGTTTATCCATAACATAGGCTCTCAGCTAGAATATTTTCATTTTTCCGCGAAAAGCAGAGTAATAATCGACATTTCCTTCCACATCTAAAAGCAATTTATCGCAAAAAGCAACAGTGGGCATGCAGACAATTTTCGACCAAACAGCTAGCAACTGCATTTAACAAGCAGTGACCATCCCCTCTTCTACACGCATGTACATTCTGGCATCTTGGAGATGTTCTATCAGCTAGATTTCCTCTCCAGTTGGAGTTGTACTGGGTTACTACGTTACTACTCTCTTCAAAGTTGAAATTAAAACATTTAGAGAGGTTTAAAAAAAATGAAAAACACCGTGCGGGGTGGGTTGGAACACCCCCGACAGTGTTCCAACTGGCCCCATGTCAAATGTTCCGACCAGCCCCCATGACGTCATGGCCTACTAATGACACTGTATTTCTTTAACACGTGGGAAGTGATTAAAAAAAACAACAGCTTTTTGAACATCAAGGTGGTCCTAAACGCTTTGCACAATTTCAGTGATATAATCCTTATACTTTAGTTTACAGCACGATGAATGTCAAAAATATGAAAACTTACTTCGAGTAGCGAAAATAAGTTTTTTTCGCATAAAACTTTTAATGCATTTTCGAAACTTCCACAAGTTTACCAGATGAATGACCATGCCCCGTGACATTTTTATGCTGAAGGAGCACATGATCGGTCTTGTGATTTAAGAAATAAAGCCAATGTTCCAACTTACCCGCGTTCCAACCCACCCCGCTCTCCCCTATTCATAGGAGTGAATCAAAGAAATAAAATTGAAGCAAAAAAACTTTTTAAGTACATTAAATCTTTTCCATCAGAGCACTAGACACCTTTTGTTCGGCTTCAATATATTGAAAGTTTTATCATAGCAGTTTCACGCACAAACACATTGTTTTTTCCTTGTATGTAGAGTGCTACAGTGTACGTACCCCTCCCCTTTACTAGCTTTACACGCACCCTTCCAAACTCTTTAAGCTTGGGAGGTGTTGTAACATCTAGCACTGTCTTCAACCGACCCCTTTAATATGCTCACTTTTTATCTATCCCTCTGTCTGTCTGTCTATCTATCTATCAATGTAGATAAAGACCAATAGCTTTAAAATATGTCGCTCCGTGTTCAATGTCCTATAAAACACAGTTTTTGCATAGTCCAGTGATATTTAGGTGAAGATAATCAGTGGTCAACTATGTCAGAAAATGACGCCACTACAGCAGATCTCTAGTACATGTATCTATACCTCTGTACTATAACCTGTGAACTATTTGAACTCACATTTTTTACCTGTTTTTTCTACGATACTTTCGCTTTGATTCACAAGCGCTGTGTTTTGTCATTGGCCCATATTTCCCTTTGTAGACAAGATCGGTTGTGTTCATTGTGACAAGTTTCAAACATGGTTGAAAAGGGAACTGCATGTTGTGGATGCTGCATATTCTTGGCAATCGTAGCTGTAGCAGGCTTGGGTCTGGGATTCGGAGCAGAGTGTCTGCACGCCGAGGAACGACTTAAGAACAAGGTACGCGCCACCAGAATATTACTTCTTAAAAATGAACGCTCTATCAAAAAAAGAACTACATGTTAACAATATTGTCTATAAATATGAGCAGTAATACTCAATGGAATTCAACATATAGGTCTTCCTGTTCAGATTGCACAAACTAAGTAAAGTTTAACGGGGTGTTTGCCATGGGAATTTTACTGTTTTAAATCCGCACACAATACTATGTAGTATGTTATGGTAAAGAAGGTATCTATCTATTTTCACTGTACCTTGGAAAGCTGCCGTGCGAAAATTTCCGATAGGACGTCCTATTGGAAGTCGACCCAAAGTTCTTTAGGTTTTTATTGCACAGATGCCCAGAAAAAGAAACCTATAGGACGTCGGATCCTACATATTCCCATACAACCATGTAGGATTCCTATAGAGTCCAATACAGTAGAGTCCTATAAGACATTTCACATGGGTTAGTGTAATATAACGGATTTTTAGATACAGAGCAATGTATAACACATATTCTGTGACTGTAAAGAGTTATAGCACAACCACATTCAAAAGCCGGCTTGAAAAAATTAATGTCATATTTGCAGGACTGTCAGGGGGTTGTCAGCGATGCTGCTGCGGTCGTCTTGATCATAGTCGGTGTTTTAGCCGTCATCCTCCTCTGCTGCGGCTGCGGATGTTGCTCGTTCAAATATGAGAAATCAGACGACACTTCAGGCCTAGTCAGTGCTTAGAAATCCGAGGAAACTTCATACCTCAGCTACCACTGAAACTTAGATAACTACAATTTTCTAGGACGATGTCACATAAATTGACAGGTACATGTAGAGGGCGCCCCTCCTGATTACGCAGCCACTCAATGGACCGTCCCAACTCACACCGTCCTAGGCAAGATCCACGTTATTAGACATGTTACATGTACCAATGGTAAACCTGGCATTAGCAGACCAAGGATATAGACAAAAAATAGAAGAAGACGGACTAGTGCCACTACTTATGTCAGATTAAGTATGGATATTTTCCCTTGGACAAGAAAAACACAACGACCAGACTTGTTAGATTTAATTTAATTACGGCTGAATGGGACAAAATTTTTATCAGATTTTTCAACATCAGAATTATGAATTTGCAATCTTCACATTGTCTTCAACGCGGCTATTCAGAAGTGCACTTTATGTCTCAATTATATTCCCTTATTACATATAAATCAGGGATTTAGAATTGCCTGTTTATCACCTCTGTAAACATCACTCAGTACAACAAGGGGTTAATTCTTTTATCTGCCGATGTTCATGTCCGTTATTTTCGATTTAATCAAATATCAGAATTTTAATAAATACGCTGCTCTTGCTACCATGAGCTTTTGTTTTATTTTTCATAATTTCTTACTATCACGAGCTTTAAACCTAATATTTTACATTTAGTTTCCATTGGGTAAAATTCAAATTTGATGTTAATGCACAACATCACAATAATTCAGTGTTTTAAATGACGAGAATAAGTATAAACTTAACTAAATGTGAATGCATTTTTGGACGGTAATTCTATGTTTATAACGACTGGTTGCTCTTTTAGAAGAAATGCAAAATGGATGATGATTATAATCATGCTGTCTTTGATATAAAAATTTGTACAGTACCGAAACACTACTTAACTCCTTAAGCTTGGGAGGTGTCGTAACATTTCGCACTCTCTTCAACCGACCCCTTAACATGCTCACTTTTTCTATCTAACCCTGTCTGTCTGTCTATATATCTATAAAGTACCAAAGGACCCATACCTTTCTATGTGACTTTAAAATGTGTCGACGTCACGTGTCGCTCCACGTTCAATACCCAAAAAAACATGGTGCTTAACGTTAGCATTAGCTGTTTTGCATAGTCTAATGATATTTTGGTGAAGATAATCAGTGGTCAACTATGTCAGAAAATTAAGCAACTACAGCTGATCTGTAGTATCTACAGGCCTGCCTCTGTACCATGCCCTGTGCCCAGTCTGAACTCGCACTTCAAATTATATTTTGCTTTCGCTTTGATTCACACGCGTTGTGTTTTGTCCTTGGCCCATATTTCCTTTGTATAAAATGGACTGTGTTCGGTGTGGTTAGCTCAGTTTTAAACATGAGTGTAACTGTATACATTGACGAAGAGACCAAAAAGTGTGTGTGCTGGAGTGTCGGGTTTATAATTTTGATAGTAGGCTGTCTGACATTCGGAGCACGTTGTCTGCACGCCGAGGATCGACTGAAGAACAAGGTACTTGTATTAGTATGGTGTTGGTCACCACCAGAATAACTACATGTTAACAACATTGTCAAGAAATCTGGGCAGTTAGAAGCACCGGAATGCAACACATAGGTGTTTCGGTTCAGCTTTGCTGAATAAAACAAACTTTAAAGGTGTGTTTGCTATGACAGTTTTACACTTTAGTATCCGCTTACAGTACCATAAGCAGATACTATGCAATATGTTATGGTAAAGAGTATATCTATCGATTTAAACCTACCTTAAAAAGTCATAGTACAAACATTTCTGATATGACGTCCTATATAAACCAAAGGTTCTCTAGTATTCTATAGGAAATATGCTTAAAATAAGAAACCTACAGATACGTTTGATCCTATAGAATCCCATGGACCCATGTAGGATTCCTGTAGAATCCCGCAGAATTCATATTAAGTCCCATGCTACGGTATAAGACATAAGTAAGTGTTGCTTTTATACATGTATAACGGGTTTTCAGTAAAAATAAAGTGTATATAACTCAAAGACTGCCCCTGTAAACCATGTTCAAAAGCCCGCTTGAACATTTTATGTCATTTTTGCAGGACTGCCAGTGGGTTGTCAGCGATGCTGCTGCGGTCGTCTTGATTATCGTTGGTAGTTTGGCCATCATCCTTTTCTGTCTTTGCTGCGGATGTTGCTTGCTCCACTCAGAGAATTCCCAAGAATCTTCACGCCTGGTCAGTGCTTAGAACTCCACGGAAACTTCATACCACAGCTACCACTGACACTTAGATCAAACAACCACGATTTTCTAGGACAATGCAATTTAAATTGATAGGTAGAGGGCGCACCTCCTGATTACGCGGCCACTCATTGGACCTCCCCAACTCGCATCGTCCTAGGCCAGATCCACGTCATTAGACACGTTACATGTAACAATAATAGAGCAGGAAAAAACAATGAGCAGAAGGTTCAGAAGTCGGACTAGTGCCACTATTTAATTAAATTACGGCTGCATGGGACAAAATGTTATTTCAGTTATTTCGACCAGCAGAAATATATGTGAATTTACAATCTTTACAATGACTTCAACAGGGCTATTCAAAGGGTCTTTATTATAGTATTTCTTTACATTTAAACCAGAAATTATAGAATTGCCTACTTGTAATCCCTTAAAACAATACTCGAAGAAAGGTGTTAATTTTTTATCTGCCATTCACATGCCTGTTACTTGCGCTTTATACATTCATTAGAATTGAATAAAAACGCACCTCTAGCTATTATGAGCTTTTGGGTTTTTTTTTCATAATTTCTTGCTATCACGAGCTTTAAACCTAATATTTTACATCTAATTCAGGTTAATTTTCAATTAGGTTAATTTTAAATCTGATGTTTATGCACCACATCACAGTAATTCAGTGTTTGAAATGATGAGAATAAGTATAAACTTGATTAAATATAATTCCATGTTTATAATGACGAGTTTCTCTTTTAGTAGGAATGCAAAAGGGATGATGCTTTTAATCATGCTATCTTTGATATAAAAATGTGTACGGTGTTTTATCAAAGAAATTACGGTTTGCCATTCACTTAAATAAAAAAAAAATGTTCATCTAGTCAAAATTTCTCGTATTTCGTATAGTGTACATCTATTCAGAGAGGTAAATCAAAGAAATCAAATCTGTTGAAGCTTAAAGGTTTCTTAAGAACTAGAACCTTGGGAGGTGTCGTCACATTTATCACTCTCTTCAACCGACCCCTTAACTATTCACTTTTTCTACCTTTCCGTCTCTCTGTCTGTCTGTTTGTCTTTCCGTCCACCTATCTATCTATAGAATTTTCTATCTATCTATAAATGTACATACAGGTACATACCAATCAATATCTTTCTATGTGGGTTTAGAATGTGTCGATGTCACGTGTCGCTTTAAGATCAATGCCAATAAAACATGGTGTACTTCTCAGTATTTGCTGTTTGGCATCGTTCAGTGATAATTTGATCAAGATAATCAGTGGTTCTCCATGTCGTAAAATGCAGCCAACTACATCGAATCTGTAGTATCTATACCACGCCTTGTGACCATCGTAAACGTACTTAATCAAAGTATATTTTTACTTAATTTCTACGATACTTTCGCTTTGATTCACATGCGTTGTGTTTTGACGTTGGCCCCTATTCCCTTGGTATAAAATCGATTGTGTTAAGTGTGGTGAGTTCAGTTTTAAAAATGGAAGCACCATTATATACACAAATAGACAAAGACACCAAAGGTTGTGTGTGCTGGAGTGTCGGGTTTATAATTGTTATAGTCTGCTGTCTGGCAATCGGAACACAGTGTCAGACAGACGCGAAACGACTGAATAACAAGGTACGTGTACTACGGTAGTACGGTGTGGGTCGCCAAGAAGAATATTTCTTCTCAAAAATTTACGATCGATTGATAGAATATAACTACATGTTAACAACATATTGTGTATAAATCTCAGCAGTTCAAAGCACTGAAATACAAGATATATGCCTTTTGGTTCAGACTTTCCGAATAAAACTTTTACGTGGTGTTTGCTATGGTAATCTTACTCTTTTGGATTCGCTTTAAGTATGTCGGAGTAAATACTATGCATTGTGTTTTAGTAAGGAGTGGATCTATCGATTTTCTCTATACCCTGAAAAGTTTCGATGCGAAAATTTCCGATAGGACGTCCTATATAAATTGACCAAAAGTTCTCAAAAGTTCTATAGGAAATATGCCCAAAATTAGAAAACTATAGTACGTCAGATAATATAGAACCCCATGTACCCATGTAAGATCCCTGTAGTCCCGTAGAATTCCTATTAAGTCCCATGAGACATTCCGTCGGGGTTACTGTAATATAACGTATTAAGATGCAATGAATAACACCAATTCTGCACCTGCAAATGGTTATAGCACAACTATATTCGGAAGCCCGCTTGAACATTTTTGTGTCTTTTTTTTTGCAGGAGGCGTGCAATTGGATTGTCAGCGATGCTGCTGCGGTCGTTCTGATAATTGTCGGTGTCTTGGCCATCATCCTCCTCTGCTGTTTTTGCTGCGTATATTGCTATCTAAAATCTAAGAAAGACAACAAAGAAACTTCACCTAGGGAAGATCAACGTTATTAGACATGTTACCTGTACCAATGGTAAACCCGGTGCTCTTGGTAAACCAGGAATATTAGCAACGAACAGAAGGCTTAAAAGACGGACTAGTGCTTATGTCAGATTAAGTATGAATATTTTCCCTTGGACAAGAAAAACAAAACGACCAGAAGTGTTAGATTTAATTCAATTACGGCTGCATGGGACACAACTTTTATCAGATATTTCAACCAGCAGATATGAATTTGCTATGTTCCCATTGACTTCAGTGCGGTTATCTAAATGTGTGCCTTACGTCTTTATTATAGTCTTTCATTAAATTTAAATAAGAAATTATAAAATTGCTCGCTTTTAATTTCTGAAAACAATACTAAATAAGAAAGGGTGTTAATTTTTTATCTGCCAATTCACATGCCTGTTACTTGCGCTTTATACATTCATTAGAATTGAATAAAAATGCTACTCTAGCTACCGCGAGCTTTTGAGTTTTTTCTTAATTTCTTGCTATCACAAGCTTTACACCTAATATTTCAGGTTAATTTTCAATTGGGTAAATTTTAAACCTGATGTTAATGCACCATATCACAGTAGTTCAGTGTTTGAAATGATGAGAATAAGAATGAGAATCAGTAAGTATAAACTTAACTAAATGTAATTCTATGTTTATAATGACGAGTTTCTCTTTTAGTAGAAATGCTAAATGGATGGTGATTTTCATCATGCTATCTTTGATATAAAATGTGTACAGTGTTTTATCAAAGAAATTACGGTCCGCCATTCACTTCAATAAAAACTGTTCATCTAGTCAAAATTATTATTTTTTGTATAGTGTACATTTATTCAGAGAAGGAAATCAAAGAATTCAAATTTGTTGAAGCTTGAAGGTGTCTTTAAAAGAACTAGAACCTTGGGAGGTGTCGTCACATCAGTACTCTCTTTAACCGACCCCTAAATCATTTACTTTTTCTACCTATCTGTCTCTCTGTCTGTCTGTTTGTCTGTCCGTCCATCTGTCTATCTATCGATTTATCTATCTATCTATAAATGTACATACATACCAATCAATATCTTTCTATGTGGGTTTAGAATGTGTCGATGTCGCGTGTCGCTCCAAGATCAATGCAATAAAACATGGTGTAGGGGCCTACTGCTTGGTATTTGCTGTTTGGCATAGTTCAGTGATATTTTGATTAAGATAATTAGTGGCTCGAGATGGCATAAAATGCAACCACTACAGGGGATCTGTAGAATCTATGCCATGTGCTGTGTCCAATGTAAATGTACATAAACTATATTTTTATTCTATATCTACGATACTTTCGCTTTCATTCACATGCGTTGTGTTTTGTCCTTGACCCATTTCCCTTTGTAAACAAAATTGGCTGTGTTCATTGTGATAAGTTTCAGACATGGGTGAAAAGGGAACTCTGTGTTGTGGATGTTGTGTATTGCTGTCAATCGTAGCTCTAGCAGTCTGTGGTCTTACATTCGGAATACTGTGTCTGAAGGCCGAGGATCGACTTGAGAACAAGGTACGTGTACTAGTATGGTGTTGGTTACCACCACAATACATGACCTACTTCTCAAACGGGAACGATCGACGGGTAAAAAAAAAACTACGTACGTACGTGTTACAACTGTAGCTACTTTATTGAGACAGCTGTAGATAATGAGCTACGTGTAACACGTACTGAATTTCAACATCTGGGCCATTCGGTTCAGATCGATCGAACTAAAACCCCCGTTACATTGGACGGCGAATTTCTGCGTTCTTTGTGCGACCATGACACTGGCATCGCCGTGGTCATAAAAAGAAGACAAGCAATGGTGAAACGAAATGAATGGTCAATGATAGGCCAGTTGTCGGGACGTATAGTATTATTGCTTTTATTTTTTTACTCTCAAACAGGGCCATATTACAGGGCGCAGAAAGGGCCACAGATTTTGTAATTTAAATATTGTATAACGCCCACTGAGTGTCTGATCAGTGCAACAGCATTTTCATATTCAAAAACCCGCATGAACATTTTTTTTTTTTTTTTTTTTTTTGCAGGCATGTCAAGGTGTTGTCACCGATGCTGCTGCGATCACCCTCATTGTCTTCGGTGGTCTGGCCACCCTCCTCTGCTGCTGTTGTTGCTGTTACGCATGCCTGAGCAGAGATGAGACCTCCCAAGAGACGTCATCCCCGGTAGAGGCCGCACCTCCTGATTACAACGCCACCCAATGGAGCAGCTCGTCTTATTTGACCGCCCCAACACACACCGTCATACGCCAAATCCACGTTATCAGACACGTTACTATTGGTAGACTAAGCCTTAGGAATATAAACAACGAATAGAAGGTTCAATAATCAATGTACTTATGACGTTATTTCGAGTATGGGTATTTTTTTTCCTTGAACAGAGAAGAAAGATACAACCGTGTTACATAATAATCAATTACAGCTGCAAGGAACTAAATGTTTATCATTTACATCGACCAGGAATAGCATATGAATTTGCAATCATCACTCACTTCAACACGGCTACGCAAAAGCGCTTCTCATGTCTTTATCACATACTTTCATTGTACTAGAATTTAAATAATGAATTTAAGAAAGCATGCTTGTAATACCTGAAAACGTCAGTAGATAAGAAACTGGGTTAATTTTCTATCTGCCAATTCACACCCACGTTACGTTTACTTTATTCAATCATGAGAATTAGATAAAAACAATGCGTGCAAATTAATGTTTGGAGTTTTACGTAATTTCTTGCTAAATAAGCTTCTGCAATTTTAAAAATAATTTATAGCTTTCATGAGCTTTTTTTATGTTTTTGTTTTCATAATTTATTTATGTCAAAGCTCAAAAGCTGACACCTTACATGTAATTTAGCTTAAGTTTCATTTGGTCAAATTTAAACCTGCAATTCAGTGTTTGAAATGATGAGAATAAGTAAAAACTTAACTAGATGTGAATGCACTTTTTAACAGCAATTCCATGTTTATATTGATGGGTACCAGTGACATACTGTACTAGTGATATTTACCCTAAAGTGAAAGCACTTTATTTATACCCGGTCTGTGATGTTTTACCATATCTGTCGTTACGTTACAATAAAGGAATGTTGTATTGTAGAAAAGGAGTAATTTCTTGTGTGAGGAAACCAACTGGAATTAGAAATAAGCTCAGAAGGATGTTTGATCTTATTAATTTTCACCGTCGACATTGTTTAATAGTTTTTTTTTTTCTTTAAAAGATACAGTTGCAATGATTTTGTTCAATAAAGGTTAAACCAAGGGTGCAATCAATGTGGTTTTTTTTATTCAAGCACACCTCCATTTCTATTGTGACTCTATACGAGTCGTTATGAAAGTCAGTAACATTTTTTAGTCATGTGTCTGGTAAAGTCCACCACAGCAGATCTATAGAATCTATACCATGTAATGTGACCAATGTGAACTCACCTAATTAAACTATATTTTTACTCTATTTCTACGATACTTTCACCTTCATTTACGTGCGTTGTGTTTTGCCCTTGGTCCATTTTCCCTTCGTATAAAAATCGATTATGGTCGTTGTGATTATAGATCAATATCAAACATGGGTGAAAACAGAGGTGGATGCTGTGCTTGCTGTTATTTTTTGGGAATCGTAGCTCTAGCAGTCTGTGGTCTGACATTCGGCATAATGTGTCTGAAGGCCGAGGATCGACTTTAGAACAAGGTACGTGTACTAGTACGGTGTTGGTCACCACCAGAATATTACTTCCCAAAAATTTACTATCGATGGATCAAAGAACTTCATGTTTACAACATTATTGATAGATATGAGCTGTAATGCTCATTTAAATGTATCATATAGGTCTTCCGGTTCAGATTGCCTGAACAAAAAATATTTAAGGTATATTTTGCCATGGTAGTTTTAATTAAATTCACACCAAAGACATTTTCCTCCTCCTCCCTTTAATGTTCTGTGGTTTCTTTTGGAACTCATCTTGGTCTTTATTGTATATCTTTTATTATATCCCCTTTGCTTTTATCAATCTTGTGGAGGTCTGTGCTTTCAAACTCATTTTGATCTTTTGTATATCATTTTTATGTAAATACATGTGTTTTAAGTTGTAATTTTTATTCTAGTCCAATTTATGTACAACTTCAAACTTCTGGCTGCTATGTAGCCTACATGTATTTATAAACTGTTTTTTATTATTATTATTGGGATATAGCACAATTATATTCGAAAGCCCGCTTGAACACCTTTGTGTTATTTTTGCAGGCGTGCCAGGGCGTTGTAAGCGATGGTGCCGCAATCACCCTTATTGTCTTCGGTGGTGTGGCCATTCTCATTTGTTGCTGTTCCCCCGCTTGCCACAACAGAAACGAGAACTCCAAGCAGACTAGATCCCGGACCGAGAGCCCTTCTCCTGATTACGAGGCCACCCACTGGGGCAGTTCGGCTAATTTGACGTCACCAACTCGCAACGTTAACGTCAACGTGACCATTGATAGTCCAGGCGTGAGGAATATAAACAACGAATAAAAGGTCCTGAAGTCGGGACAATGCCACTACTTGCGTCAGATCGAATGTGAATATATATTTTTATTGAACTTCTATTTTATTATTCATTTACGGCACAATGAAACCAAATATTTATCAGATACATCGACCCACAGTACAGTACATGTTAGACATGAATTTGCACTCATTACTTTGATTTCAACATGACTATGCCAAAGTGCCATTTTATCATTAATTTTGTCATCGTGTAATAAACAAAACCTGTTGTATTGTACGATAGGATTAATTTCTTGTGTAAGGAAACAAAATGGAATTGCATTCAATTCAAAGATTTTTTCGATCTTCGATTTTCACCTTCGACGTTATCTTATACTGTAGTTATTTTTTCTTTAAAATATAAAGTCACAAAGGTTTACTTTTTTTTCAATCACACCCTGATTTCTATTAATTGTCACTGTGTAATAAGATTCAGTAAACAATACTGTAACGAATCAATTATCATATTGTGTATTTATATTACCTTAAAGAAACTGACTTGTCCACAAGTGAATTCTACGAGTACACACATACACACACACACACACACACACACACACATTTTGTATCGGTTACGTGTTACAATACTTATCATGAAATGAACGCGTTTGTTTGTACTATTCCTTTTAAAATTCCATAAAATAAAAAAAGAGAGACTTCAGTATGAGCTAACAATGTGACCTCATACTGTGACGTCACTGTGGTATCTCCGTGAGCTCAAATTTATGCCCATCATGAGCTTATTGTATAATAATAATAAGAATTAGATTTATTTATAGTCTAAAATCCATATAAAATTTCCAGTTAAGTTTACGGGGTAAAATGAACAGAGAGATTAATACATAAATTAATTAATCAATTAATCTTTAAGATAGTAAAATACAATGTAAAGAAAAAAAGCCAGTCAAATCAGCTATAAAATATTTTGAAAAAAAAATATTTTTTTGTTTTTATTTTTATGTTGTTATTTATTTGTTATTATTTATTTTTATTATTGTGTTCATTGTTTTAAGTATATTGGAAGAAAGTTCCATCCATTAGCCCATAGCCTTGAATAGTTTGATCGCCGTGTGTTTTCAATCCGGCATCACATGGCATCAACAAAAGCTGATCAAGTGGTCTACGTTTTGGAGCATAATGATGAACTAGTTTAAGTAGGTACGGGGATGTTCATTGTTTAAAAAAATGCTTGCATAACTCACTCAGTGACTGTGAGGTGACACCGTCGACTGGGTTTTGCGATACTTTCGTTTTCCATTCAAAGGCGTTTTGTTTTGTTCTTGGTCGGCAATTCCTTTGTTTAAAAATCGACTTTCTTTGTTGTGATTAGTTCAAAGATGGCCGGAAGGGTAGATTCATGTTGTGCGTGTTGTATCATCTTGTTAATCATAGCTCTAGCAGCATGCGGTCTGGGATTTGGGACACAGTGTCTGAACGCCGAGAAACGACTGGAGAACAAGGTATGTGAACGGTTTTGGTCACCACCAGAATATTACTTCTCAAAAATTAAGGTTTGACGAAGAACAAAAACTAAAAGTCTACACGTTTACACCTTTGGTAATAGATATGAGCAGTGATACTCACTGAAAATTCAGCACATAGGTACTCCGGTTCTTAATGCCCAAACTAAACAAAGATATAAGTGATATTTTCCATGGTTATTTTACTCTATTAAACCCGCTTACAATTCACGTGGCCGATAAGATGTAGATTATGGTAAGGAGTATAACTATCGATTTTCACTGCACCTTGCAAAGTTGCCTTACGTAAATTTCCGATAGGACGTCGTATAGGAAATTGCCAAAGGTACTATAAGGCAAGGGTTGCCGTAATTCTGAATTTTTTTGTTAAGATATAACGCACATTTTGCATTCTAAAAGTGCAATTCAAAAGCCCGCGCTTGAACATTTTTGTGTTATTTTTNTATAAGTCGCGCGTTTCCACCCCCTGATTGAGGGAGTCGTCTGTTGTATTCATACGACTCCTACTTGACGAAAACGAGGCGCGATACCCGGATGACAGGTAGGCTTACAGAATTTGTGATAGGGTATGATACTCTTTTATGCGATCTGACACACACCTTGAAAACGGGTAGTGTGGTCAGATATACCGGTTTATTCTGGACCCGTAGGTGCCGAGTCTGGTAGTTGGGAAGGCCTGAACAAAAGCTGATCAAGTGGTCTACGTTTGGGAGCATATTGATGTCACACACTAGTTTAAGTAGGTACGGGGATGTTCATTGATAAAAAAAATTGCCTGCATAACTCATTCAGTGACTGGGAGGTGACGCCGTCGACTGGGTTTTGCGATACTTTCGTTTTCCATTCAAAGGCGTTTTGTTTTGTTCTTGGTCGGTATTTCCTTTGTTTAAAAATCGACTTTCTTTGTTGTGATTAGTTCAAAGATGGCCGGAAGGGTAGATTCATGTTGTGCGTGTTGTATTATCTTGTTAATCATAGCTCTAGCAGCATGCGGTCTGGGATTTGGAACACAGTGTCTGAACGCCGAGAAACGACTGGAGAACAAGGTACGTGAACGGTTTTGGTCACCACCAGAATATTACTTCTCAAAAATTAAGGTTTGACGAAGAACAAAAACTACACGTTTACACCTTTGGTAATAGAAATGAGCAGTGATACTCACTGAAAATTCAGCACATAGGTACTCCGGTTCATAATGCCCAAACTAAACAAAGATATAAGTGATATTTTCCATGGTAATTTTACTCTATTAAACCCGCTTACAATTCACGTGGCCGATAAGATGTAGATTATGGTAAGGAGTATAAATATCGATTTCCACTGCACCTTGCAAAGTTGCCTTACGTAAATTTCCGATAGGACGTCGTATAGGAAATTGCCAAAGGTACTATAAGGCAAGGGTTGCCGTAATTCTGAATTTTTTTGTTAAGATATAACGCACATTTTGTATTCTAAAAGTGCAATTCAAAAGCCCGCTTGAACATTTTTGTGTTATTTTTGTAGGTGTGTCAGGGTGTTGTCAGCGATGGTGCCGCGATCGCCCTCGTTGTCTTCGGTGGACTGGCCACCATTCCTTTGTGGGGTTTATTCTGTTGGGCATACCACTTCAAAGCTGAAGACTCCCAGGAGACTTCATCCCGGGCAGAGGACCCACCAACTCACGCCGTTGTAGGTCAGATCTACGTAATTAGACACGTCGCCATTGAAAAAATAGGTGTTAGGAATACAAACAACGTATAGAAGGTTTTGCTATTGTACGTCGGATCGACTAATGCCATTGTACGTCGGATCGAGTGCGGATATTTTTCTTTGAGCAGAAAAAAGAAGGCAACAACCAAACTTGTTATATTGCTAGATATACTAGTAAATGACACCACATCAAAACAATGCGGTGTGTAAAAAGTTCAGGCTTTTAACTTAATGTGGGTGCCCTTTTTAGACTGCAATTCCATGTTTATGATGACTTTTATAGGTAAACACTTTCCTTAATGTGACTGTGCTTTATTTTTTTTACTGTGTGTGACACATTATCATTAATTTTGTCATCGTGTAATCAGCACAAAATGTCGTGTTGTTCAACAGGATTCATTTCTTGTGAGGAAATTAATCTCAAAAAGAATTTTTTTCAATCTTCAATGTTCACCTTCGGCATTGTCTAGTAGTTATTTCTTCTTTAAAATATAAAATTACAATGGTTAAGTTCAACAAAGGTTAATGATAAATGCACCATCAATGTATTTTTGTTATCCAATCATATCCCTATTTCTATTGTCAATGTACGAGCAGTTTTGAACGCCAAGAACTTTTTAAAGCCATCTGTCTGGTAAAATCCAAGGTCAATAAATAAACATATAAATAAATAAATAGAAGTTGAAATATAAAGATATTTAAATATATATGTACAATACATTATATAGGGGCAAAGAAAACAACCAAATCAGCTATAAACATTTGAAATAAATCAATAATATTTTAAATTGTCCTCAGACTCTATAGTTTTAAGCATATTGGAGGAAAGTTCCATTCATTTGGTCCACAGATTTTAAGTGATAGACCGCCGTATGTTTTCAATCTGCCATTACATGGCATCAGCAAAACCTGCTCAAGTGATCTAAAACTACTTATTGGAGCATAACGATAAGTTAGTTTTAGAAGGTAACGGGGTGTTGGTTGATAAAAAAATTGCATGCAAAGCTCACTGTGAAGTCACTGTGGTGTCACCGTCGGGTCACTATCTGAGCCCACCATGATTTCATTGTATGAGTTAACGGTTACCTCACTGTGATGTCACTCTTTCGACCGGGTTCTGCGATACTTTCTCTTTACATTCAAAGGAGTTGCATTTTGTCCTTGGCCCATATTTTCTTTGTATAAAACCCGCATTTCGTAGTTGTGATTTAATAGTTCAAATATGGTCGAAACGGACGATTCATTTGCAAACTGGTGTATAATCTTGGCATTCGTGGTTGTAGCAGCCTGTGGTGTGGGATTCGGAACAGAGTGTCTGCACGCCGAGGATCGACTGAGGAACAAGGTACGTGAACGGTGTTGATTACCACCATAATATTACTTCTCAAAAATCAAAGTTTGATGACTAAAAGAACAACAACTTAACAGTTTTGTCAATAAATCTGAGCAGTAACACGCACTGAAATTCAACATTTAGGTCTTCCGATTCAGATTGCCCAAACTAAGCAAACGGTAACGGGATGTTTTCCATAGTAACTTCACTCCTTTAAATCTGCATACAATTCACGTTAATAGATACTATGCATTTTGTTATGGCAAGGACTTCATCTATCTATTTTCACTGCAGTCTACTGTACCTTGGAAAGTTTCAAAACAAAACTTCACTGTAGGACGCCCTACAGGAAATTGACCAAAAGTTCTATAAGTTTTTATTGGAAATTGCCCGAGATAAGAAAAATCAGGACATCATATGTAGTTCTTATAGACTCTTATAGGAATTTTATAGTCCCGCCAGATTCTTAGGGCCCATTCAGATTGAGAAGAGCCGAATGCTAGTAAGGCCGCGACCTAAATATGCCGGACCTACATGAAAGGGAGACCGCTTAATCCTGTAATAGTCTTTCCGCCTCTCACACGCCTCCCCACTCGTTACTATCACTAGGCTCTTCTCAATCTGAATGGGCCCTTATAGAGTCCCATATAGATTCTATTCGGCACTATCGTAAGGGTCGCCGTAATTTCAAGGTTTTTTAAGCTAAGATATAACACACATTGTGCGCCTTTCAGCAGTTTATAGCACACTTACACCCCATTTCCATAGATTTTTAGATCGACCTATCCCTGTGGGGAGTCTCACTAGATTACTGTCAGATAATCCGGCTTAAATTTCGGTCCCGCCTACTACAAGCTGTAAGGGGTTAATTAACTATGGTGCCCGCTCGGCTGACTGCAAGTTAGCGTGAACCCCCAGAGAGTTAGGTCGATCTAAAACTTAATCTTTAGATCGATCTAAATCTCTGAGAAAGCACCCTTAGGCTTCGTTCACATGGAATGTCTATTTTCTAAATTCTATTTTCTATTCGCGGTATGTCTTATGATCACGGTCTGTGCCCTGAATATCCCGCGGCGTAATTACTGGCAGCGCGAGCCAGTTACTTATAGTAACTTATATTCAAAAGCCCATTTTTGTTTTATCTTTGTAGTCATGCCAGGGCGTTGTCAGCGATGGTGCCGCGATCGCCCTCATTGTCTTGGGTGGTCTGGCCATCCTCGTCTGCTTCTCTTTTATTTATGACATATGCTGCCGTGAGAAGGAATCTGAGGAGACTTCATCCCCTCCAGATTACAGCACCACTCACCGGACCCCTCCAACTATCACTGTCGAACGCCAGATCCATGTTACCGTTGTTAGACAATGAATAGACGGTTTTGATGTCTTAGCAATGTCACTATTCATTCGGATCGATATTTACCCTTGATCAGAAAAAAAAGGACGCAACGACCAAACTTGTAAAATTGTACTTCATCTGCGGCTGCATGAAACACAATGTTTATCATTTATATCGACTAGCCTCAGTATATGAATATGCAAACTTAACACTGATTTCAACACGGCTATTCAAAAGCGCGCCACCTGCCTTTATCATATGCTTACATTATTTTTATACCAGGAGTTTTAGAGACCATTCCCAGACCCTATCGTTCTAACTTTGGATCCGAGGGTACTCTCGCTTAATTTCAATTAACTTCGGCGGCTTAGATGTCAGTGGGCCAAAATTTAACCTGATGTACATGTACAGTACATGTACATTCAACGCACCTATTCTTATAATTTTGTGTTAAAAATGATGAAAATATGTAAAACCGTAACAAGATGTGATTGTACTTTTTAAGAGCAATTCCATATGTTTATAATGGATTGACACTTAACCTGATGTGAATGTGCTTTAATAATTAATTTTTTTGTGTCTGATATTTCATCATATCTATTACTATGTTTATTTAGAGGCGCAATTTCTTGTATGAGAGGAAACAAAATTCAATTTGAAGTAAGCTCAGAAAGATATCTTCAATCATTTTATTTTCAACATCGAAATTGTGAAATAATCGTTTCTTCTTTAAAAGATGAAGTCGTCATGGTTTGATTCACTAGATCTCGATTACAAATGCATAATCAATGTGTTCTTTTTTGGTGATGGTGGGGGGGGGGGTAATTCAATCGCACCCCTAGCTCGATTGACATTGTGCGAGTAGTTGCGAATATCAGAAATGGTCTCTAATGCACTATGAAAATCAGGGAGTAAAATTCAATGAAGGAGTTTACTTTCGCTTCCAACACCAATGTACCAGTATTTACCATTGTAACTCGCCTCGACTTCCAAGCTTTATTACTTCTCCATGCAGCAATGCACATTACGAGTGCAAATAAAAAGGATCGTAGATGGATTTATCGTAACGAAGTAACATTATAAAACAATAATTACTAATAAATAAATTAGGGTATTTTATTGTACTCAAACTATCATTGCGGGGTTTTTTATCACAGTCATCTCTTGTCACTGCAAGTTCATGTCTTCACTGAGGACGGCTACAGTCACCATGATACAGCAAATAAACCCACGAGTCTCAATCCTTCTTCCATTTCTATGCCCCATATAAGGAGACGAGGGAGAACAAGTTTGATCTTTTAGATCTAATATTAGCATGAGTCAAAGGACCCGTGTTGCGTTACCGCTTTCTGCATTCACCGCAGCTTATGTTGACGCAAGCTAAGATCGTTAACAAAAGAGAGACTGGGATACGCTTTACGCCTACCTGGGTACTTAGGAGGCCCAGGTCATGCTGAATAATAACCTGTGACGAAATATTTGCAGGGTCATTGACTCACGTTTCTTACTTCCGACCCCGCTGCACTCGGCGCTGTGTGTGAGAGATAAAGAGTGAGTGAGCGTCTGTGAGTGTATATAAAGTCGTGACAGCAGCACTGATTAACATACATTACATCTCTCTGTCTTGTTCATTACGTCCACTCGTTCGACAACAGGAACCATGAAGATACTGTTTTTCCTTGCGGTTGTTTTATTTGCCGGTAAGTGTTTTTGATGGGATAAGTTCAGAGATGCGCTTAAAGAAATTAAAACGTACTGCTATTAGAACTACAGGTCGTTCAGTAAATTTAAACTGTCATCGATATTTACGAATTATTTTCAAATGTCAGTGTTACCCCAAAGCCATGTTTTTTTTTTTCTTTGGGGGGGGGGCAGAAACTGTTATAGCGGTTAGATAGGATGTGCAAGTGCATGTACACCTTATTAATTACCTACTATTATGTACCTAGCTTTAAAGAAAAAAATAAGCAAACGGTGCGAAGAAATCCATATTTGTTCAAGATGTGTATTGTTTCACTAAATAGCTACATTATTCAACAACCTTCAACTGTATAAACAATTCACAGAATTGTCTGAAGAAAATTAAGTGCATTTTTCTCATCAGTGGGTGCAGATGGAGAAAACTAAAAAATTACGCAAGTTCAGTAATATTATAGAGGTAATTGAATACATTCATCTAAAAGAACAGTACAGTACAATAGGCATGAATGCGAACTGTGCGTTTTATCAATCCTAAGCCAGCAAATGCGGATCAGGATATTTTAACCAAATGTTATTCTCTCTCGTTCTGTCTCTCCAGGGCCGGTGCAGCGGTCTCAGGGCGTCGATCCAGGGGGCGATTTTTGTTATCAGCAGAAAGACAGATGTAGCCAGATGCTTCCCACCATGGACCTGTGGTTCAACTGGCCTACTTTCAATAACACGCAGCTCCGGGACTTTTGCCTGTAAGTAATCATGGTAAATATGATCCCTCTTTTTCTCATCTCTCAAACACGCATGTAACATAAGTAACCACTTAATTAATCACCATCACCGTTCGAGGTTTGAAAAGCCAACAAAAAATATATAGCACAAGCTTGAACCGCTTAGTCATTTTATATGTGATTATCAGATTAAAATTCNTTTAGAGGCGCAATTTCTTGTATGAGAGGAAACAAAATTCAATTTGAAGTAAGCTCAGAAAGATATCTTCAATCATTTTATTTTCAACATCGAAATTGTGAAATAATCGTTTCTTCTTTAAAAGATGAAGTCGTCATGGTTTGATTCACTAGATCTCGATTACAAATGCATAATCAATGTGTTCTTTTTTGGTGATGGTGGGGGGGGGGGTAATTCAATCGCACCCCTAGCTCGATTGACATTGTGCGAGTAGTTGCGAATATCAGAAATGGTCTCTAATGCACTATGAAAATCAGGGAGTAAAATTCAATGAAGGAGTTTACTTTCGCTTCCAACACCAATGTACCAGTATTTACCATTGTAACTCGCCTCGACTTCCAAGCTTTATTACTTCTCCATGCAGCAATGCACATTACGAGTGCAAATAAAAAGGATCGTAGATGGATTTATCGTAACGAAGTAACATTATAAAACAATAATTACTAATAAATAAATTAGGGTATTTTATTGTACTCAAACTATCATTGCGGGGTTTTTTATCACAGTCATCTCTTGTCACTGCAAGTTCATGTCTTCACTGAGGACGGCTACAGTCACCATGATACAGCAAATAAACCCACGAGTCTCAATCCTTCTTCCATTTCTATGCCCCATATAAGGAGACGAGGGAGAACAAGTTTGATCTTTTAGATCTAATATTAGCATGAGTCAAAGGACCCGTGTTGCGTTACCGCTTTCTGCATTCACCGCAGCTTATGTTGACGCAAGCTAAGATCGTTAACAAAAGAGAGACTGGGATACGCTTTACGCCTACCTGGGTACTTAGGAGGCCCAGGTCATGCTGAATAATAACCTGTGACGAAATATTTGCAGGGTCATTGACTCACGTTTCTTACTTCCGACCCCGCTGCACTCGGCGCTGTGTGTGAGAGATAAAGAGTGAGTGAGCGTCTGTGAGTGTATATAAAGTCGTGACAGCAGCACTGATTAACATACATTACATCTCTCTGTCTTGTTCATTACGTCCACTCGTTCGACAACAGGAACCATGAAGATACTGTTTTTCCTTGCGGTTGTTTTATTTGCCGGTAAGTGTTTTTGATGGGATAAGTTCAGAGATGCGCTTAAAGAAATTAAAACGTACTGCTATTAGAACTACAGGTCGTTCAGTAAATTTAAACTGTCATCGATATTTACGAATTATTTTCAAATGTCAGTGTTACCCCAAAGCCATGTTTTTTTTTTTCTTTGGGGGGGGGGCAGAAACTGTTATAGCGGTTAGATAGGATGTGCAAGTGCATGTACACCTTATTAATTACCTACTATTATGTACCTAGCTTTAAAGAAAAAAATAAGCAAACGGTGCGAAGAAATCCATATTTGTTCAAGATGTGTATTGTTTCACTAAATAGCTACATTATTCAACAACCTTCAACTGTATAAACAATTCACAGAATTGTCTGAAGAAAATTAAGTGCATTTTTCTCATCAGTGGGTGCAGATGGAGAAAACTAAAAAATTACGCAAGTTCAGTAATATTATAGAGGTAATTGAATACATTCATCTAAAAGAACAGTACAGTACAATAGGCATGAATGCGAACTGTGCGTTTTATCAATCCTAAGCCAGCAAATGCGGATCAGGATATTTTAACCAAATGTTATTCTCTCTCGTTCTGTCTCTCCAGGGCCGGTGCAGCGGTCTCAGGGCGTCGATCCAGGGGGCGATTTTTGTTATCAGCAGAAAGACAGATGTAGCCAGATGCTTCCCACCATGGACCTGTGGTTCAACTGGCCTACTTTCAATAACACGCAGCTCCGGGACTTTTGCCTGTAAGTAATCATGGTAAATATGATCCCTCTTTTTCTCATCTCTCAAACACGCATGTAACATAAGTAACCACTTAATTAATCACCATCACCGTTCGAGGTTTGAAAAGCCAACAAAAAATATATAGCACAAGCTTGAACCGCTTAGTCATTTTATATGTGATTATCAGATTAAAATTCAGCAAAAGTTTTCAATCAGGTTAAAAGTACATCTTAATTGCACGAATACACGATCTGCCTTGTCACAAATACATGTACCTGTATTTCATGAGATATGTCAGTAACAATGCTGGTTATTTTCTGTTCAACAGGAAATTAACAGAGTTGAAGACATGCACGACCCAGTTAAAAAGTAACCTGGGATGTAACGAGACCGCCATCACACTGGAGGCTGAGAGCGCTAACGCAGCCTACCTGTGCAGTGACGCTGGCAAGAAGAGTAAGTGTCTCGACTTCACATGAAAATCCGCTAGGAGATATGTTTTTAGGAAATATTTTAAACTGTCTGGGTCCTTAACCGCCCTTGTAAAATCTGCTGAAATAATCTACACTTTTTTGGAGCATAGGTTGTAAGATTTATTGAAGCATCTGTACCAAATTTAAATGAGTTGATGAAAAGGCATCTGACGGGTACTTCTTGCGAATTTTACCAATGTACTAGGTTTGATAGACACTGTTACAAGCCTCGGTCACTATCACATAGCTTTGTACAATGCCAGATCACAATAACCAACCTGTCGTAAGAACGGAATTTGTAGGCATGCTGGTGTTGCTGTGAACTGAACATAACTGCCTTATATATGACACACCGTTTATTTTATCAGAACGACCTGAATAAAAAAATAACAACATCAATAACAATTTCTGTACATGTACAAATATAATAATTTCCATGCGTTAACCCACTTCAGATTACCAGGACAACCTAGCTTGTTTTACTGAGAGCAGTAGGACCACGACCGTCGCCAGCTGCTACACAGATCACCTGGAACAAGCTTTTCTGCCTCCTAGCGCAGTAGACAGCGCAGACAGGGCCAGGAACTCGGACAGCGCTGATGAGATTTGCTAGTAAGTTGATGTGATGGGGGAATGCGCTAGGTGAGACGCGGTGTAGCTGATGACCGTTTTGTCTCACCTACAGCAATGGCTGAGTCAGTCTGAACTAAGAACAGTGACGAGCACATTTGTTTTAACACGATTAGACGGTAAATAGAGGTAATGGCTAAGCGTTAAAAAATAGTCATATCTGAAACTATTATTCATTATATTGATAGTGTATTTGTATCCCTGCAGTAAACAATAAACATGCATAAGGTTAACCCTCTTTCGTATGTGTGTCTGGACGGGTGTGTGTGTGTGTGTGTGTGTGTGTGTGCGTGTGTGTGTGTGAGAGAGAGAGAGAGAGAGAATGCTGCAAGGACCAAACTTAATGCAAAAGATGAGGTGAGGCAGCAGTGCCAGTATATGGTACAGTGTACGGACGAAGAATAGGATATATTTATACTTTATACTTCTAGCGCCTTTCTCAATTTCCTTTCCCTAATCCGCTACCTAATTTAATTTCCAGTAAACTGAACGAATACGTTAACTGCACAGGGACAGCATTCAGCCCATGTCGAGCTGCAGCAAGAGAAGTGGCCACGATGACTGCACTGGGGCTGTACAAAGTCTACATGCTTGATCCACAGATCACGCTTAAAGAGTGTGCCATCAATATGGAGGTGATGATTACCACCACCCCCGGGTCAACTAACCAGGGGTCAACGAGTGGAGCGAGGTCAAGGTCGTGGGGTTATGGCGCACACGTCGTCACCGGCATGTTGAGTCTTGCTGTCCTTGCACTGTCATAGATGTCGCTGCAGTAATAACTTTGTTCTGTCATCATTGTCATTACCATTATTGTCATTGTTAGAATTGTAAATCAATCGTGGTGACAGCGTTGATCGTTGTTGCTTTGAGTATGACGTTTGTCTAATCTGCTGGAGAGACTTTAAAATTAGGAGAACTAGGCGGGGATAATTTTTGCAGTCTTTTAAATGTCGCTTAAAATTACATTTAAATTTAATTTTAAAACTGTGAAGTCTATCTTCCAAATACTTTGAAGTCCATACAGAACCACAAGGCATATTTATTCTATGTTACCTGATTTTTTCAATAAAAACATTATTTTAGTAAATGCACGACTACGTTGTCATTATATATTTTATTTTATTGTACTAGTATTATCCACCCATGTGTCTTGTACCTTAAATGTACAGACTTGACATTTAATATGGAATATTTCAGTTTTAAAGGTATACCTAGGTAAAAATGCGTTCTTTATTGAAAAAACTCAGATCTCATATAAGATATCTGACTGGAGGAGTGTGAAGACAGGTGTGTCTCTACCAATTAACTGATTACCAAGTCTGATGCATTGCTGCATTGTGTGATATGCAGTGATTTAATTGGGTAGTGCTCCTTTGGGCTGGTCAAAGCTTGGCTTTGGCGAGGCATGGTTCTGTCAAAAATGTATACATATGTCGGCAACCATTGCATAGAAGAATTTGAAATTTTGCATGCAAGCGGTCGGTTTTGCAGTGCGTAAAATAAGTTAAGCATTGTTTATCAAAATCGTTTAGCTGTGCCAGAATGGCGCGAAAAAGACAGACATTGCCAGACAGATTATTGCCCCAAACGGAACTGTCCGCACAGTTTCATAGAGTAATGCCCCGGGTTATGTACACACACAGACAACACGTCCAATGTATCGATATCTTACCACCAGGATACAGGACTCAATGTCCTTCAGGAAATGCTGCTACAATTAAACCAAAACCACCTAGTCCGTTTTAAATGAGGGGCAAATTGTCACCAAAACGCGTTTTTCAAGGCGCTAAGCGAAGACCAAAATGGTTTCAGCAGATGAGGATATAAGGCGACCTCTGAGGAAGTCACTGTAAACAGCAAAACAGCGTAGTCTGTTTCTCTAATGAATTGGGGACCATTACCGTTTCTGGGTAGAACACTGAAATCGCGTTGTTTTCTTTATTGAGGTCAGATTTCACATGTACCGCTTAATTGGTCAAAACAAGTTTACAGACATCCTGGCGAGGCCTACGACAAGGTGTGTGCCGCTTCTGAAGTGACTAGGGCCATTGACAGCGTCAATATTTGGAGTTGATACCACATTGGTGCCAAAACACCAATGGAAGTCATCGATGAAAACCTGAACCAGATCAAATTAAGGAATAATCTGGGAACCATTTGACTATCATTTGATAGGGGGCACCTTAGGAACAGTTTTAGGTTGCACGATCAGATTGCTGGTTCACACAGAGAACTTTTTATAGCAGATAACTTACAGAACCAAATGAATAAGCAGCTACCTTGGTCATCAAAATCGCCATATTTGAACCACTTTGACAATATGTGGTTCGGTCAATAGTCGCCGAATCAACGGCCTGCATGTCCTACAACAAAACTGAACCAAATTGGACAAGTTTTAACCGTTGACTGGAATTTTATTCCAGATTAAATTCTAAAAAAACTATCGCAAGAAATGCCTTGCCTCTTGAAAGCTCTGGTAGCAGGAAGATAAGGTCAGGCATAGCAGCGACTGTTACTGTGACTAGACACTGACATGAGGGTCCTTTGTGGGTCGTGTAACTCTTTTAAAGACGATAATTTGGAAGATATGGAGATCCAAAATATCGCTTTCAATGGTTGTCGTATGACTTTAAATTGGCAATGCATTTTTGTTTGCTTCACTGGCGAAGTCAATTAAAGAACTGATGTCGCAATGATATGGAACATTTTATCAAAAGTTATTAAAACACGATTTTAATCCTTATTTTTATTTATCAGTCTGCAAAATAGGAAAAAAACTGATGAATAATGATTTAGAAAAAAATATTCCACATTAAATGTCAAGTCTGTATAATTTCTTGCTACCGTGGATTATTTTTTAAACGAAAATAATTTAAAATTAAGTATAAAAGTTTCAAAAACTTAAGATAACTTTACCTACCGATAGGTGGAGTCACGTACATACAAGTACGCACACAACCGTTGAAACAGCATTTCTGACTAAACTGTCCACACTCGGTATCCAGTCGGCATTGTCTTGCTTGGCAGGGCCCTCTAGCGGCCTGTCCCCAGACTTTTGGGCAAGAAGTTAACGTTTTCCATGGACTGTCTCCTTGCATGGACTCTACATCCTGAATGATTTAAAATTCAAAATACAGTCAAATAATTTATCTTAGATTATTGAAATGTAAATAGGCCTACTGGACGATCACGGCAAAGAAGAGTTAATGATTTAAGGTTCATGTGCTGTAAATGCCCACTTCTCAATCTGAGCATTAATTTTTTTCAGTGGTGGATTTGGGGGGGGGGGGGGGGG
>NW_019775813.1:66830-117268 GCF_001039355.2 Lingula anatina
TTTTTTTAAATAGTAACATCAAGTTAAATGTGAGGCACGCTATGATGGCGTTCCAAAGGAGAACTATCATATTAATTTTAGAGGTTATCATGTTGATAGCCCCTTGCTGTGGGATTGTGGAAGGTAGGTATATATTGATTTGTATATATAATAATTCAAACGTCTATGACCCCATTCCCATAGATTTTTAGATCGATCTATCCCTGTGGGGAGTCTCACTAGATTACTGTCAGCTTAGCCGGCTTAAACGTCTGTCCCGCCTACTAAAAGCTGTAAGGGGGTAATTAACTATGGTGCGCGCTCGGCTGACTGCAATTTAGCGTGAACCCCCAGGGAGTTAGGTCGATCTAAATCTAAATCTCTGGATCGATCTAAATCTCTGGGAATGCACCCTATAATTCGCATGTTTTCAGTGTGCTGCACCTTTTTGAGTGAACAATTTCTTGCGTTGGTGATATTCACCAATCTCATCCCTGTGCATCTTGTTAGATCCCACATGGAATGGAATAGGCTGTAGCATAATCTGATACACAATGATTGGATTTCAGTAATTAACAGTAATGCAGTATAGTTGATGTACAGCTATTGTTTATATTAACTACTTTCTTAATCTCTCATTTTAAAGTAACACAGCAGGTAATGAATTTTTTTACCTGAAGTTTCTTTGGTATTTATATTTTTCATATGTAAATATGCTTTGTGGGTAAGAATGTTAAAATATAAAGTATGGTCGTTTTTGTGAGTTTACGAGTATATATATGCGTGAGAGTAGTGGCGTGTTTATACACATGTCGGGTTGGGGGGGGGTGTTAGAAGCATATCGTCTAATCACCATGAACTGTCATTTCATCATATTATTTTCATTTCAGTATTAATGCCAGAAAATGCACCTTCTTTGCAAACGATAGACGAAGGCGATTCGTTTTCAATTTGGTGCAATTTCTCTATGCCGCCTTTCGCTGGGTTTACTGTCACTTGGAAGAAAGTTAACCCGCTGGACAGCACAAATATACAGTCTATCTACATGTTACGGTTAGGTGGAGTGAACATAACAAAAAGTTTTAATGATTTCATTGACAGAAACATTTCAGTCACGGTGGCATTACCTACGTTTATGTCATATCGTTGTCGGATACAAATATCTAATGCCAGCTACTGGGACGGGGGCAACTACACATGTTCTTTTAAACCCATAATACATGACAGGTCTACCACCTCAGAGGAATATCAGACTGTTCGGGTTATGGGTAAATGACAAAAAATTACGATACTTAAAGACAATTGATTATGGCTTTTTTTTTTTTTTTTTTGTAACGTTTATAGACAATATAATTCTATTCGGTTGAGCGAAGTGAATAAGAATGGAATTATTTTCTCCTAGGGGGCGACACTGTATATATTGTGTTAGTTGTGATATTGGTAAGAATTGTGGGTAAGTTACGACAGTTGTTCATTCGACCAGTTAGCGCAGACCCGTTGACACGTAAATTTTGGAGCGCGCATTTTTCAGTGGTGTCAAGGGCGTTTCGCTAATACAAATACTCCGTGAAGTCACAGGCGGAATCGTTAAAAGACCTAAAGGCTCAAGTAACTTCTGAGTTGTAAATCTTAATGAGCGAATTACATGGTTTTATCTAACAAAGATTAAGACCGAGGTTTCAATCAAATGCCGTCAAGAAGGCAACCGCATTCAGTTTGATTTTGATACTGAATTAGAAGAGTTATTGACTCAGGTGGGACACTGTCCGCTTTTACGAAGCCAATCCTTTGTCCAGTGACTCTGAGGATGAAAAGAAAGTTAACAGAGCAGAAAGCAAGGCATTGAAAAAGCGTAAATTGAGCAAACCTATTTCGAAGGGAGGTCATGGCTCCAGCAAATCTAACGTTAGTAGTACTTATCCTGTTTACTGTGCTCAGCCTATTTTTCGTGGACAACTATGACCGTTTCCCTGTGTTGCACCAGGAGCAGTCAGTCCAGGTTCTTTCACGCCACCAGCCACTTCTTCTGCTGTCAGCCCCTACGGACAAGGAAGGAGCGGGTCGTGTTTTGCGTGTGGGTCATTCTTCCATTGTAGGAGAGATTGTCCCTACACCAAAACACCAGGAAGTGCACCAGGATTCTCAAAAACCAATCGTCCATGATTTTGTTAAAGATGAGTATTGTTTTGGTGTGAAATGATAAATTGTTTTTTACTATCGATTATTTTGAGCACGAGCAAGGCAATGTAGATATCTGGGTTAAAGGCAGGCTAAGAAGTAAATTAGCATTTTGGAAAAGTATTGGCACATATAAATTTATTCTTGATGTTTTAGAAAATGGAAACAAGCTTCCTTTTTCTCTATACCCGCATCAGTTCGTTTGGATAACAATAGATCTGCTATTTTGCATAGTGCATTTGTTGAGCAGGCAATACAAGATTTATTGGTCAGAGGCTTTATTAGTGAGTGCTCAGATATATCTGTTGAAGTTAACCCGCTTACAGTGGCCATTAGCAGTAGCGGTAAAAAGCGGTTAATTTTAGATTTGCGGCATGTTAATAAACATCTTTTGAAATTTTCAGTAAAATGTGAAGAAATTCGTAATGTTTTATTTAAAACGGAGATTTTTGTTTTCAAATTTGATTTACATTCTGTATATCATCACATTGATAATTTTGAGTCTCACGCTAATTTTTAAAGGTTTTCTTGGAAATTTGGAAATACTTCCAAAATTTTTATATTTAAAGTTTTAACATTTGGTCTCAGTTCGGCATGCTATATTTTTACTAAAGTGACCAGGCTGCTGGTTAAAAAGTGGGAGGAGAGGGCAATAAAGTGGTTATGTATTTAGATGATGGTTTTGGTTGTCATTCGCAGTACAGCGAATGTAAGAATATTGCTTTAAATTAAGCAAGATCTTATCAACAGCGGGTTTGTTACTAAAGTTGAAAAATCAACGTGGTTTCCTAGTACTGAGATTTTATTTTTAGGGTATAATATGAATTTAGAGAAAGGGACTTTATGCATTCTGATTACAGACTTCTTAAAATTCGTTAGACTATAACGGATATTCGTTCTCTGTTTAGAGGAAAAGGCAGCGTTCATGTGCGTTTAGTTGCTAGTTTAGTACATGTAGGTCAGATCATTTCTATGTCTTTTGTTACTTGCAATATGGTTTATATTATGACAAAATGTCTGAGTTTTGATATTTCTAAAGCTAAATGTTGGAATGAACAAATTGTTTTGAGCAGAAACAGTATGAAGCAAATGGAACTTTGGGTATCTAATGTATGCAAGATTTCTGTAAGTATATGCAGATCAAATCAGCAGATTAGTAGACTATGATGATTGGGCGGTGGCAGATAGTATTTTCGATTATTTAGATTCAGTCTGGGGGCCGCATGAAATTGAATTTTTTCTTGCCTCCGATCATAACAATAAATTGCCAGTTTTTTAATTCTAGATATTGGACTCCTGGTGCGGTGGGCACTGATGCATTTACTGTTCATTAGGGTGGTATGAATGGTTGGTTTGTGCTCCCGATGTGTGTATTATCTAGAGGGCAGAAACCACCAAATAATTTCCCATTGACGACCACACTAAGAAATGCCTGCAATACTGCATGAACAAAATTACTCGGTGAAACATTTCCCATCCCCATGGACAGTAGACACACTGACATAACTCCCAATGGCAAAAAATATACTGTCATCAGACTTTCTTGCTTACCGGCATCACTTGAACATGTGCACCCCTCTGTTTGTAAACAAACCACTGCACCACTCACAGGCAGTAGCCCCCTCCGCCAGAGGTCTCACGACTGAACTGCACCTGAGCCTGGTCCTGAAAAAAAAACTGGCAGTAGTATACACCCTAGCCTGCTAGTTGATACCAAAATTAACCCTAGCAACACACAAGAAATGCCAGGAAAAAAATGGAAAAAAGCACTAATTTTCTCTCACTGAACTACATTCGTTGATTTAGCGGTTTCTGCCCTAGAGTTATACTGTCTTTAATGCAATGCAAGGCTTGTGGCACGGTGATTTTGCCTTGTTGGCACTCAGCTAGTTTTTGGCCTTTATTAGCTAAAGGCAGGTTTTTATAAAGGAAGCTGTAGCTTATGTAGAATTACCGAGAGAAAAAGCTTATGTTTCTGGAGGTTTGTTTGGTAGAGTGGATTTGCCGTTTAAAATGCTGGCAGACAGATTTGATTTTGCTTAATAAATGAAAGTGATTTTAAATTACTTATTAATTTTTTGTTTTTGCAGGCTTATAAGGATGACATTTCTGAGCTTCCCGACGAGTTGGTTGCTGGATTTTTTGTTTGAGTGTCGGCCACCGAACACAGTCAAGGGTTATTATTTAGCTTTCATGCGATGGAAATTATGGACGAAGAAGAACGGCAATCAACGTGGTTGGGTGAATAGAGAAATCGCTATCGTGCTAGACTGAGAACCACAAGACCACAAGATGACAGGATCGAGTCCCAGAGAACTGTAAAAAAGGAATTTTCCGGCAAAAGGTTTTCGTTTTGCTTTGTACTTGTCGTGCTTAGCAGAACAGTCCAATTCTTCTAGTCCTGTTTATCAGGCTCTTTACGGGCTTAAATGGGTTTATGCCATTATAAGCGCAGAGTCTCCTACAGACTCTAATTTAGTAAAAATCGTGTTGGAAGGTATATAAGAGGCGCAAGTCACAGCCAGTTTGCAAAAAGGAGCCCATATCTCCAGATTTTTTGGAAAAATGTTTGATGCAAATTTTGAAGAAGGAAATGTGTATTCTCAATGTGCTATATGTGCTTGCTTGCTTTTTTATGCAGGCTTTCTTCGAGTTTTAGAGCTGTTAAATTTAAGGATTGGCGATGTTTCGTTTCATGATTCATACATGTCGATTTTTATTGAAAAGAGCAAAACGGACATCTATAGAGATGGTTCTCATATGGTTATTGCTAGAACTTATTCAAAGCTTTGTCCTGTTAAAAATTTAGAGCAATTGTTCTCTTATGTGAATCTTGAGCATTCGGATTTGTATCTTTTTAGATCTGTAACCAAGCACTTCAATTGCTATCGTTTTAGAGATGATGATATCATATTTCATATAGTATAATGAGAGAATTATTTATTTCCTCTTTTTCTCCTCTTGTTAAGATATAAAACAATTTGTTTTACATAGTTTGAGAGCAGGTGGTGCTTCTGCTGCCGCAAGAGCTGGTGTTCCAGACAGGTTATTTAAAAGACATGGAAAGTGGAGTTCGGTAACGGCTAAAGATGGCTATATGACCGATAATTTCTGACAGATTTTTTGTTAGTAAAAAAATGGGTCTTTAAAACTTAAGATTCCCATTCTTTGTTTTCGACTCGTGCGCTAACTGCGTCCATATGCACTTTATATGTTGTTTGTGTTGTTTTATTATTAATGTTAAGCAGTGTCGGTTATGGTCTAGGAGAAATATAATTCTATTCGGTTGAGCGAAGTGAATAAGAATGGAATTATTTTCTCCTAGGGGGCGACACTGTATATATTGTGTTAGTTGTGATATTGGTAAGAATTGTGGGTAAGTTACGACAGTTGTTCATTCGACCAGTTAGCGCAGACCAGTTGACACGTAAATTTTTATTTTTCAAATTTTGTTTATGGTTTTGTTGTTTTAATTTGATTAGTACATGTGATTCATTTTGTTTTATAACTACATTGGTTATTGCTGCAGTGGTTATTTTTATTATTATTCAATGTTTTTGTTTTCAAAATAAGTATAGTGTATGTTGTGTTAGAGTGTAGGCGTACAGTGTGCATGGGTGCGTGTTTGGAGGTGCGATTAATGTTTATTAATATATTAATTTAATGATTGATTTATATGAGCTGTTTGGGAGGTAGTTTTGCACTTGTGTAGTGGAGAGATGAGTTCGGAGGAGGTGTTTGGGAGATGGTCTCTGGTGATTTCCTGTGTATGGGAGAAATGAGATCGGAAGTGCTTGGGTTGTGATATTCTGTTATACCCCTATGTAAGGGAAAGATGAGCTCGGGAGAGCTGTTGGGATGTTATATCCTTATGATTCCCTAAAAAGTGAAAGGTGAGCTTGGAAGAGCGGTTTGGATGTGATATCCTGGTGATTCCCTATGTAAAGGAAAGATGAGCTCGAAAGACATGTTTGGGATGTGGTCTCTGGTGATTTCCTATGTATGGGAGAAATGAGATCGGAAGTGCTTGGGTTGTGATATTCTGTCAAATCCCTATGTAAGGGAAAGATGAACTCGGGAGAGCTGTTGGGATGTTATATCCTTATGATTCCCTAAAAAGGGAAAGGTAAAAAACTCGAAAGAGCTGTTTGGGATGTGATATCCCGGTGATTCCCTATGTAAGGGAAAGATGAGCTCGGAAGAGCTGTTTGGAATGTGATATCCCGGTGATTCCCTATGTAAGGGAAAGATGAGCTCGGAAGAGCTGTTGGGATGTGATATCCCGGTGATTCCCTGGGTAAGGGAAAGATGAGCTCGGAAGAGCTGTTTGGGATGTGATATCCCGGTGATTCCCTAGGTAAGGGAAAGATGAGCTTGTAAGAGTTGTTGGGATGTGATATCCCGGTTATTCCTTTTTATATATAAAAGGGAGAGATGATAAAGAGGTTTGGTGAGGAGAGGGTCTCCTCGTGTTTATAATTTATTTAATTATTTATTTATATTGTTTGTAAATGTTTGAAGATGGTTTGAAATAAAATTCGTGCGCTAACTGCGTCCATATGCACTTTATATGTTGTTTGTGTTGTTTTATTATTAATGTTATGCAGTGTCGGTTATGGTCTAGGAGAATGGTATATAATGCAACTCAAAAATATCTGTGTGCAAATTTCTGACATTATATATGATTTTAAATGCAAATGATACTGTCAGTTTATATATACATATTGTAGAAATAAATCAATATTAGTCATAAAATATATAAAGCATTTGTAACAGGCTTAGCCTAGACCGAATTCAATAATAAGTTCTGATGAAAACACGTAGGTCGTTATTTTTGTTCAATGTTTGCATTTCTTTTAATCAACGCACCAAATTTTATAAATTACGTTTTCCAGTTCCTCCTACCTCAGTCCACATTTCTCAGAAGGCCGTCACTTCAACCAGCATTATCTTAGAGTGTGTCACAAGCTACTTGTACCCAGGCGAACATCCCGCCCACGACATACTGTGGTATAGGAATGGGAAACTGTTCCACGTCACCCTTGCCAAAGATCTCAAATGCAACAGCTTAAACTCAAGTCTATGCCAAAGTTTTTCCTCCATGATCAATGTGTCAATGTTTTCAAATAAAAGCTATCAGTGCGGATCGTCAGACTTTCGAAGCGAACTATTTAGTTTTAACCAAAGTGTTAATTCAAGTAAGTTGAGATTCGCTACTTCATGCACTCTAATATTTTTAATATCCAGATGTAAGCAACCTAGTCAATGTTTTCCGACTTGTCATATGCTAGTAGACGAATAAAGATGTTGTTACTGATTACCTTTGTTTACTCGCCAAATTGTTAGTAAAATACATGTCTATCTGCCAAGAATAATATGGCTTTCACTTTCTCGTTCTTTTATTTTTATGCACTTAATTCCACGGACATTCCAGAACCAACCAAATGGATCAGAATCATTCCAGAGAGCCAAGTGAACCCTGAATATGTTTCCATTTGGCCCATATTGCTGTGCGTTGTTGCTCTTTTCCTGGGACTTCTTATCATTATAATCATCGTATACAACCGAAGGAAAAAGGCCTATAGAAGTACAAGCATTTATTTTTCTATTATCTAATTTAAGTCTCCTCTCATCTGTTTATTTAAACCTCATTGTATAATGCACGTAAATCCACGTCTTTTGTGAAGAAAACAAGATATGGACCCGTTTAATAAGTTGTGTATAAAGGTAGAAAGAAAAAATGGAAAAAATAAATTGAGGAAATTAGTGTTACTATTTAGTAATTGATTTGATAAAATCAAGCGGGTTAAATCATTCCGATCATTTATTTTAAACCATATGCACCCATACCTCACTAAAAAAAATGACCGGCGTCCAGCATATACGTGTACATCCAGGTGCGGATCCAGGATTATTTAAAGAGGGTCCGGTTTGGGGAATGGCAGGGCGCAGATTTGAACCCGACCCTAACCCCAAACCTCCTACGGGAGGTTCGGCCCTGGTGAAGGGCCACAAAAATGTTTGGTATTTTGAAGGCGATTGGTGCCATTTGGAACGGCTTCGAACTATGATTCAGCTACTCAAAATTCTAATTTCAAGAGGAGACAGGTGCATTTTTTTTTCAGAAATCGAAGTGATTGTATCAAATTAAAGCACCATCCTTCCTTTAGTCGTACAAAATGATCCTCCTTAAAGCTACGTCTGGTATTAAACAGATCACATGAATACGTATCGTTTGTTTTTTAGCGGTTCACCTGCCAAGGCAAAATATTCCGACAAACAGACGCCTAAGACGTGATGTAAGTATAAGTGTTTTTGAATTATTTGCATAAATGTTTGCATTTTGTTGAAAACACCAGCACACTTTCGACAAAGGTAGGCATTTAAAATTTATTGCGATTCCCAATTGCAAAAAGGGGGTGATAGGGATTGACATTTTGGCCTAGATACCACTTGAACGTGGGGCCACTGTCACGTCCATATAAACGCTTACAAATGAAGTGCTTCCCAAATTCGATATGATTCGATAGATACAGTGTACTATCCTATCAGCCAGGCCGAAATATTACATAGGGTTAAATATAACCATAAATGCGTATTTTATTTAGTTAATAGTCTCTTCTTACCTACGATTATGTATCACCAAAATCATTTAATAAGTTCAAAAGTTACCATTTGGACTAACAAATATAGTTTGATACTTTATTGTCTCTTCAATATAGTCCATTCTTTTATAAAAACTATGACTTGAACCAGGTTAAAGCCTTGGAGTTTCTTTTGACACATTTACAGGTTCGACGTCCTGGAAAGGCTTCAAAGTTGCCTTTTATAAGATTTATATATCGATTTAGAAAGGGCACCACAGACGATTACCACACGTACGAAGTACCTGAGAGGATAGAAGAGGTATACTGTCGGTATTTATATTAACTGAGGTTTTAAGTTTTATGATTACACAACTGTGTAATAATGATGAAATCTATTAATTATCTCTGTTTCACTTATGGTAAAATGCCAGTAATGAACACAATCTGTCTACTACAACTCTTTTCGATATGAAAGTAGATGCTGCAAGTATTTATACATTTTGACGTAAACGCTTGCAACGTAGTATTTAAAAAATATATCAGTATGTGATTGGAATGGCCATAAAGGTTGCAGTATCCTTTAATTATTTTAATTTTCAGAACCAGCGAAACACACATATTGCTTTAAACGAATCAGCTCAAGAACTCAATCTCAACGACATAGAACTATTGCAGAACATAGGACATGGTCATTTTGGCGAGGTCTTCAAAGCCATTTTAAAAACCACCAATGCTGCCGTTGCTGTAAAGCTGTTGAAAGGTACGTTTTTGAGTAAATCTTTAAGTATGAGTTAGGTAATCAAATGTCCAGTCCCTTTATGATATTTCTACCTTATTCCACACCTGGAAATAGCTGTTGTTCATGATGCGCTCATTTATTTCAGAACAGTACACAGAAGTTGACAAAAGAGACTTCTTCAGAGAAATAGATACCATGCAGTTAGTGCCTCAGCACGAAAATGTGGTTGTCATGTTGGGATTCTGTAAATCAGCAGGTAAAGGCCTTTTAACCAGGTAAAAATAAACTGAACAGCTGTCCTTATAGCCTTATTAAAGGCCTTAATAACTTCTTATGATTATCATTTAACTGTATATCGCGATGGTTAAATGAGAAGACTACTAGAGATTCAAAACGAAGCGGATAACGAGGGTGTACATGCAGTTGTTTATAGGTATCCAACTTTTCCAGTCCGTGCGTTCCTTGTGTTAGAGTACCTTGGCAATGGTAACCTTAAGACATATCTCCATAAAAGCCGCAGTCACAACACCTATAGTAATCTGCATGGNAACAGCTGTCCTTATAGCCTTATTAAAGGCCTTAATAACTTCTTATGATTATCATTTAACTGTATATCGCGATGGTTAAATGAGAAGACTACTAGAGGTTCAAAACGAAGCGGATAACGAGGGTGTACATGCAGTTGTTTATAGGTATCCAACTTTTCCAGTCCGTGCGTTCCTTGTGTTAGAGTACCTTGGCAATGGTAACCTTAAGACATATCTCCATAAAAGCCGCAGTCACAACACCTATAGTAATCTGCATGGCGGAAGTAGTAAATTGACGTCACGGAATATATTGTCATATGCTCTAGATTCTGCCAAAGGAATGGCTCACATATCTAGATATAAGGTTGGTCAACTCTATTGCAGTTGCAGAATAGGCAGTGCAATAATGTGTGGAGTAATATAATGTTGATGTAATGATATGTGACGAAGATTAAGTACAATATACTAAGTGAAAGTGTTAGCACAATATAGTTAATGGATAAAGTGTGTAAGAAAACTACTGTAAAATGAGACGAACTCATTTAGTATTTCTTAAAATCTATTCGAGAAAAAAGAGTAATATACAGGTATTATTTCACTCTTTAACAGTTTCCATCTATATATCAACGTATAAATAGCTGCACGCTTTCATTTCTCACTCGCAGTTCCTGCACCGTGACCTGGCCGCCAGGAACATACTGGTCAGTGACAACATGGTGTGTAAGGTGTCCGACTTTGGTCTGGCTCGTGACGTCATTAACAGCAGGGAGTATCTCAGCAGGATGGAGGTAGGGATGCGATGCAAGTGGAATAATTTATATTTTAGAAACCAACACATATTAATATTAATTTGCATCATTGGCACGGTACGTATGTTTGGTAGGTAATGATGCAGCATAAAATGGTGCTGGAATCACACATGCGTTCAAACGACGTTTTACGAAAGCAGCATCAAACTCCAGTCAATCTATAAAAATAACCGCCTCAACTTTGTGTACCAGAACTCTTTTATTGTGCGCACCAATGTTTATCATACAACTTGTGGAATTCGTATGAACTTTAGATGTTAATCTATTAACATTTTGATTGAAAATTTAGAAAAGAAAATCAATATCTTTAAATCATTATTATTATGCACCAGAGCCCTCTCCCTATCCGCTGGATGGCACCAGAATCCATTTCTGCCAGCGTGTATACCACTAAGAGTGATGTGTGGTCGTTTGGTGTTCTTCTCTGGGAGATTGTCACTTTAGGTATGATGCCAACGATATTTGTTACTATTTGTATTGTTTAAAACAATTATAAAACGTTTGTATACGGACGGGTGGATATCTCTGATTATTATTTGTCCATGCTTAATTTGTATATTCAATCATAGTTTAAAGTGCATATTATTTCATCTTTATTGAAAGATTCTTCTTTTTATTTGTTGTAGTAAGCACTACATTTAGTTTTGGGATAAATAACTTAATCAAAGAAAACTTTGCAATTTTTGGAGATAGAATGCCCCCTCCAACTTCCATTGTTGGCAATTTCTTCTGGCCTTAACAAAAAATTATTTTTATTTCCACAAACGCTGACGTATGCAGGAGCTACCCCCTACCCTGGTATTACGTCTGGACGAGAACTAATACGTGAGATCAGGTCAGGATACAGAATGGAGAAACCTCAACACTGTACACAGGAATTGTAAGTGTAGTAAAAGATTATTTGTTATGTAAACTGTAGATAAAATTGAAAATTTACGGAAGTTAATAGTGCGAAATGGTGTTGAAAAAGAAATATAAAAATGTAAAAATGCATGCATGAATATGCACCTATTATCTTGTACCGTAGGTAATATTTAACTGTCATTATTGCTGAACTAGCATGTGCTACAAAATTATTTTGATAATATAATGCATATATAATTCCACCCACGAATATATGAAATATATGCGATTTTTCCTCGTCATTTCTCTTCTGGGGCAGAACATATGTCGGAGCGGATATATGGTATTAGAAAGTTTTTTCTATACCCTATTGTTGAAATTACAAACTGAAAAATAATAATTATGATGGCACTTTGATGCGTAAGGCTGATATTATACTTACATGTTTAGGTACAATATGATGATGTTGTGTTGGGAGGAGGAACCGACAGAACGCCCGACGTTCGACAATCTTGTCACCAGTCTTAGAGGCATGGCTAATGAAGAGATGAAACTTCACGTGGACGTAGACAGAGCTGCTGAGACCGTGTACTGTGATATTGACAGCCAGCTGGTTGGGGAGATAGTTTAATGTCAATATGTTGAAATACGGCATTAGATGCCTGTTAGTTACATTCGACAAAAACATTTAATTATTATTTCCCAGTTGCGATCTGTTAGTTAAATGAGTAGGAAAGGTGTTATAAAAGAGGGTGTGATGCAAAAGATGTTTTGACTAAATTACATTTGCCATGCCTGTATAAATTAAATTTCGTGTGGCGTCCGTCGAAACGGAAGATAGCAGTGTGAATGCAACCGAATGGATTCATGGCCTCCGTAGATTCTATGTTTTTTTTCAAACTAAACATTCAACATATTTTAATCCAAAGCCCTTGGACCGTAGAAATATCGTCGAAGGCATTGCACAGTCCCAATACTGGCATCTAGATGATGTTTGAACCTGCAGCTTTTTGGAGAAACGGTGAATCACGGACACATGTTGTTTTTTCTATAGTCATTGAATTTCATTCCAGGAATTTGCATAATCACGAAGTCCTCTGAATTGTAAACATCAAAATAAGACACTGATAGATTCTGTAGACAAATTGTAGACCCTGGACATTTTAAAAAGGAACTTTTTAAGCAATATTATATTTTAATTTTTGTAAGAATACTTTTTACGAATAATTGTACTTAGTTCATAGTTTTAATTTTCACCTCTTACCCATCTTCAAAATTTTTTCTATTATCATTTTCCTTCTATTCATCTTATGACCATACCGCTGTTGGAGAGAGCTTCCCTAATTTTTTTTTTTTTTTTTTTTTTTTCAATAAAATATATCTACCTTTTATGCAAGCCTTCTGATCGTAATGATACATTGGCATTATTAACAAGAGATATCAAAAATTGCATGAAACGATCGGGAAAAATACTTTTTAGAGCTTTGCGCATTCTATAACTCATAACAATCGTAAACAGAAAGGCGAGAAAAAACGTGTAGTCCAAAGGTTATAGGTACGTAAAGCAACTTTCAGACAGCCAACTTACTTTAGTTTGCAACTTCAAATATTACCGACTCACTTAAAACTCGGTTTTCAATATGCTATTTGCCGTTACAAATTATTATCAAACTATCAACAGCCCCACTCTACCTGTATATGTTTCCCCAGGTCATTCAAACACACTGGGAGCTTAATCCACTTCAGCAACCAATGAAAACGCGTCTTCGTCACTTGTCGCGTGCCCTTTATGAATAGTGAAGTCACGAGGTCACATTCCACACTCTATGACCTTTTTGAACTATCGTCGAACAAATTTTCACCGATATCGGCTGCGGTAGAGAAGCCTGGATTTGAGGCGTTGAGACAAACACACTTGAAGGCACCGTGGTCTACATTTATGACATTCGCCAGTATTCTTCTTAAAAATAATAATAATAATAATAATAATAATAATAATAATAATAATAATAATAATAATATGCGAGTTGGAGTCTAACTGCTAGAAAAGTTGCCTTTGTTAATATGGAGGAAATCAAGTCTGTAGATGTTTGAAAAAAGCGTGATAATTTCATCAGTTTAATTCAATTGAGAATGACAACGACAAAATGTATTTCAAGTCAAGGTATCCATGCAGTATAACACCACAGGTATACCCCACATATGAAAACATGCTTGATCCTTGAGCTGGTATGTTCAACGAAAAATATGGACTAACTATTGTACGCGTAATGCGCAATATGTACCTTACTGAAATTTAAAAAGAATCAAGTGCCTTTAAAAATTGTTGCTCATAACAATATAACACACATTCTTTATTCCCGCCATTGAATATCGTCCGTCAAGGACGTCATTTTATTTGAATTTTTATTTAGCTTCTGAGACGACATTCAACGGTTTTCAAGTCGCACATTTGAATGTTCAATGAAAATGTTGGCAGCTATTCAATGGTTTTGTGCTCATAGTTTTGGGGTTTTAACGTACAATTTGATCTTTTGCAACCCCCATAATAGTTGACAATGTACCTATTCCAGTAAGCTGAGCAGAATTCTTTTTTCTTCAAACAATTATCGATTTTTCTTCCTAAAGCGGGCTATATGCTATTCTGCATTTATTATGTTTTATACTGCTGATAAAGCTGGGGTCACCTCTAAGGTGAATGTTGTTGTCGTTGTTATGGGATAAAAAAGGAATTGGTTTGCTTTCGGAATTAATAAAATACATGGCTACAGATTACTAACTCCCCGCACGAAAACGCAGTAGATGCTCCAGCGCAGTAGACTACTGCAATCATACTGCAAATGTGCCTCAAATCTGCTTCGCATTGGGAGCTAATTAGCATATTTGAAACATGCTGCTATCATGCTGCTAATCTACTGCATTAATGCTCCTCCTCTGTACAACCCTATATAATTTTTGAAGTAGAATTGCAGTAGGGTATACTGCATTTCTACTGCAAATATGCTCCACACCACTACTGCGTTAATGCTTCTTTGCTACTTCGATACTACTGCATTTTCGTGCGGGTCTAGATGGAAAAATCAATATTCCTGTGTTGTGTGGATGGCATACTGTTATTACCCACCACCCGTATGTTATCAAATGTAGGCCACCGTTGATGTTTGTGTCTATGTTATCGAATTTAGGTCAACACTGATGTCTGTGTCCTTATATAAACATACAGAGCAGCAACATGATATCGATATGTTCTTCTTGGAAGGTGACCCAGTTTGATAAAAGCTGCAGCTGTGGATTTTGTGGTATCATTGATCAAACACGTAACATGACGTACTGAGAGTCATACATTGAGATCACCTCAGGTGTTCGCTTGTGATAAAAGGCAACGAGGAGGCGCCATTTTAATCTTCATGATAAATTTTGAATTTTTGTTTTTGTCAACTGTAGACGTCCAATTTTTAAAAAGAATATATATAATCTTCATTTATGTAGGCCCTACATAATGGTCTTGATGTGATAAAGGAGACTGATAAAAATAAACTAATTCATATTTCTAGAAAAAAAATGACTTAATTTTGACGTACACGGCTATTCATAGGCTACCGAAAAAAAAGAAATGGGGGGATGTCTTTCTGCAAATAACTTTAACCTTGCGATGCTTTGCTGTATTTCAATAAGTTGTGATAATATGAGAAACACATACACGTTAACATGGCATATCATTTATTCGACATTAAGCAATTCAGTACAAAAAACAATAAGCATAGAAAATTCGGCCAGGTAGAAAACAACATCAAATTGTTTCTTTAATGTATTTTATAAGTCACAGCTGATTATAATTGAAACAATCGTAAAATCCTGAATATTAATGACACTAAATTAAGGCGAATTAATTATTTTAATGATTCTAAAAAATAACCCTAGGAGGGGGAGGAGGAGGGGCGGGGCGGGCAGAAGACTCACCCACATACCCCTATACCACCCCACTGGCGTAAAATACAAATAATCCACACCGGTTCTACTTGGCACTTTTAAAACGCATACCAATCTATTCTGTTGACAGTCAGCTCCGCACATAATACATATATAACACCAAAGTTAAAAACTTTCGAGCACCTCTGTAGCCTTCGACCGGGAAGTAAATATCACTAAAATTACTCACTCGATAAAGGAGTTCTTGGCAAACAACCAAGCGAATTGCATGTAGGCTTAAAATTTTCAGCAACGACCTAATAGCAAATAATTTTCTCGACTCTACATGAACAGCTGGTTCATAACAATAGTATCAGAAGGGAGAATGGCGCGGGGAGGGGGGAAGGCCTGTAAACGCAACCACGCCTGTGTCACAAGGGGGTCGTGTGGAATGTGGGGGCAATGAAATGAGACGGCAAATTTAGAACGCACTGCCCTGTCCATTCTCCCTTTTCTTTAATAAAATGGCAATTCCCTACTGAGAAGTCTTGACTTTTGTGACCCTGCATAATTTGCCCATATTACGATAGAAGTCATATTAACAATTTATTTACTCATACACTATAACCAGCTTCACTATGCATCCCTATATAAGCTTTCTATAGTACAATTTCTATTAATACGCAGAGCAACAATAGAAAAATCAACTCATTCTTCTTTTATTGGAATGTAATGTACTTTATCATTTCGATAAAATTTACATATCAAAAATAGAAATATTGTTATATATTATCACATGATCAATAAACACCAAAAGTAATAACATGAAAACCTGACAAAACGCCCACATTAATCATGAACATGAAAGCGAAAATTGAGTCACCTACTTCATTTTATCTATCCATCAAGAATTAGTCATACTCGTTTAATGGAAAGGGAAAGGAGAAGCACCAAATTACAGTGATAACATAGCACAATGTATTAAATGAAAATAAGTTTACGTATCACATGCACTGGGTCTAAGTACCTAATTTCCCCTCCGTATTAGGAATTCTGACAAATAAGCTGCAGTGGCGGATTTAGAGGGGGGTCAGGGGGTCCTGACCTCCCGTCCCCCTTCCATTTCTGGTCCCCTCTTAAAATTAGAATTTTGACTTGCTGAATCATAGTTCTAAACCGTACCAAATGGCACCCTTCGCCCTCCAAAATACCAACATTTGGGGCCCTTCAACGGGACAAGTGGGGGGGGGGGGTAGGCTTCGCATCCGCGGAGCCCCCCTTTCAAATAATCCTGGATCCGCCGCTGAGATGTATCATCTGCTTTATGTATTACATGATATTATACACCCCGTGTTTCCAAATACTGATTGTGACTCTCACCAACTCTCTATACTAGTCTGTAGTCTAATATACGGCACTTTTCAGGGTGCACACAGAATGATATAGACAACAATTACAAATGACCTGAAATTTAATTACTATCACTGCTATGATTATGCTGGGTCTCCAACCAGTTGAGTAGAGTCATAACATTAAGCTTATTAGAAACAGTTGATTTAGTAGAATGGTTTTCCTGGTTCTTTGTGGAGGATAATATTGTAAATATACTCCTTCCATTGGCAAATCTATGCACATAGTGCTTTAAGTGTCTAGAAAAAATGTCAGCGTTCTTATCAACACGTGGGCAGATCCCACGACACACTCATAAAATAAATGGAGCTATGCCTTAAAGACCGTAGGAATATATATATAGAAAGGCATAGCTCCATTTATTTTATGAGTGTGTCATGGGATCTGCCCACGTGTTGATAAGAACGCTAACATTTTTTCTAGACACTTAAAGCACTATGTGCATAGATTTGCCAATGAATATATATATATATATATATATATATATATATATATATATATATATATATATATATATATCGCTCTAAATCATTCCAGGTTTATATATTATATTATATACATTCAGATGAACCTGAAGGTAAAATCAACTGTTATCCACAGATACGATATCAGAGGGTTGTTACCTGATGAAACTTGATGTTTGGAATGCTTGCGAGATATTTTGAGATGACTAACGACGAGTTTATGATATTGTTTAGTACTCAAACAGAACCACATAAGCAAATATTTCTATTGCATCAATAAAGGGGTAAAACGCATAAGAATGTTGACGCTGTAAAGCTATATTCCCATTTAACTTAGTCATATCTGAGTAAAATTGTCTATAACGCCGTTTTATGTTGCGAAGAGATCTAAATTTGCTTGTTGAACACTCATAACCAGCGCTCGAAATTCTGAAAAACCGCCCTTTCCCATTCCCCCTTCTCGAACAAATTACTGAATTGAATTTCACAGCTCTTTCTCATATACTGAAAAACGTGAAGGAAAACATATATGTATATTCCACAGTCTGTGAGTCACATACTTAAAATAAACTGACCCTCCTCAATTTTGATATCCACTAATCCTTAATGACAAGATAGATATTGTAACCATTTTTATGTTGGGGTGGTTAGTGGAAATTATTTCAAACTCAACTGCTCGACAATTTCCTGAAATCAGAGTTTGCTATAAAAAGATGAATAAGAATTTGGTCGTATTTTAAACAGGGAATGAATTCAGCCGATTCCAAATCATTTCATTCGTCAATCATTTCAAATAAGATATATTCGTTTAGAATCTAAAACTGTTTCAAGGCACTCGTTGAGAAGCGGTCGTAAAGTAATCACTTCTGCCATAATCGACACGTTATTGATCAACGCCTGTGGTATCACTAGGGTTATCTGGTTACCATGGAAATGTCACCGGGAGGCTAGCAACAGACATAACACTACATACACGCACCGATTATATCTAGAGATTAAAATACAAAATTCTAATCTTAACGTCTCACTTAAATTAAGTCAGAATGAGGCAATGTGTATGTTTAAGAAATGAGGCGATAACGATGAATATGGCGTTAACGATGCGAATGATTGCAAGTTTCAAAATCAAACTTGGGCAACCGCCTCATTTAAATAAAATCAAATCGATTTATCTGTTGTACAGTATACTTGGTCAGTCAATAAAAGAAGATTCTAATAACTTAACGACCTTTAACTAATAGCATGATTTTGAATCCTTATTGTACGATAAAGCACTACAATAAGCTTTGAACGGAAAACACCACATAATAAGGGTTTAACTGAATCACAACTTTAAACAATACTGTGCAATTTCCATAGTGTATCTAATTAATTGACAAAACACGATTTTTTCCTTCGATAAGATAGTGTTTGACAGTACGTACCACATGCTAACATGCATGTTTGTTTTCAAATATAACCGCAGCTACTGTGCTTCCTGACATAATACTAAAGTTCTTCTTACTCATTGATAAAGCAAGGCTGATCACACTTTTCTGACCTCGGCGTACTCAACATGGGAGTCGTCGTTGAATACCAGTTTGTTGCGGCCATCCCCGCCTGCTGGCTTTGTATTTCCTCTGGGACGTAGATCGAGGTCGGCATACTGGAGATTTTCTACGTTCCGCTGTTGCCTTTCCTCTAGTTCCTGCCGTAAAAAAGGACATATGATGTTATATTCAGCTCATTTTCGTTAATTCAAATTTGTCAGATAGAAGATTTTCATTTTATCACCCACTCCCCAAAATCTTCTTCCTCATACTGCTTGCCTGTAATACTCTCCCTCTCTCTCTCTCTCTCTCTCTCTCTCACACACACACACACACACACACACACACACACACACACACTTTTCTGACCTCAGTGTCCTCGGCATTGGAGTCTGCGTCCCGTTTTTTACGGCCATCTCCGCCTGCTGGCTTTGTATTTCCTCTGGGACCTTTTACGTTCTGCTGTTGCTTTTCCTCTTGTTCCTGCTGTAAAAATGAAAATGATGTTATATTCAGTTCATTTTCATTATTTCAAATTTCTTATATAGAAGACTTTTATTTTGTCACCCCACTCCCCAATATTTTTCTCTCTAGATACACTAGTTTATTAATTGATTAAGAGCATCACACTTTTCAAGTCAATATTTAACTAAATTTTAATGCCTACCGCTGTCGAAAGTTTGGTGGTGTTTTCTTGTTGCTCACACGTGTTGTCGTTGCCTTCTACAACTCTCTGCTCTAAAGTAAGAACTTTTTTCCCTGGTAGATAAGAAATATCGATAGAACAATCCTCACCCTTGCTTATTTCATTTAATAACTAAAACGTAAGTGGAAAGGGGAAGCGAAAATAGAATTCAATTGAGGATAAGAGAATTATGACTATTATCGTTTGCCAGTAGAGTTTTGCCATTTGGTAATATTTTAATTTCATCCAGTGTTATGTATATAATTATCATACCTTGGACACACTGTGTGAATAACGATAATTTACTGTAATTCAAAAACATTGAATTAAATTAAGCTTACCAGGCTTTGTCTTATGTCCCTTTTTCTTAAACACATACACAAGTATGACGATGATTACGATGCCGCCAACACAACCACATATCACTCCAACAATGAGGGCCGTGTTTGGAGGATTACCTGGGTCATCCAAGGCCTTAGCTAAAACATAATATTTTAGTTCTTAGTGATCCTACGAAGTAGCTTTAAAAAAAATCGGTTTAAATACAAAGTCCGAGGGGAGGAGAAAGACTTCCATAAAAGAGCCAATACATAAGCACATGAAGCAACCGTCCTTAACCACACAGGTAGACAATCTGCGTGGAGAAAATAGTGAGAGAATAACGCATTTCGGTAAAGGTATTTATGTGGATTAGTCAAAAGCAGACATACACCGAAACATATAAAGCCCCGTATTGATTTATTCATGCAGCAAAGTGTTGTTGATTTTTTTAAATCCCAGATTCCATTAATTATATTCAGGTATTATTGCAACCACATTTTTGCGATTAAAATGATTATAAACGCCGTAGATCATGATACTTTCTCTTACCGGTCGTTGGCGTTTGTCCTATGAAAAGGAAAATTTAGAGAGTCATTCAGATTTGTTATTTTTCTCTGAAATGATTACTGATTAAACGAACTTAAGGGTATAAATCATGGTCCTTTGCATAATGAGTGTTAACATCTTACAATGCAAAAATTCAACGGCAATTTTGTGAAGAAAAAAATCAGAACTACCCCTAATTCACAAACTTTAGAAACTGCTGACATAGTTTAAGAGGTGTACCTGTGTTATCTTCTGTTTGATTTTTATCTGGGGGTTTAGTGGTGGTAGAAGCTGGAAGTCGGAACCAATATTTCAAATCGATATTTCATAAATATATATCGTAAATACAGATAATACGGCCATTCATCTTCCTTTTCATTTTTAAAATTTTTAAATTGTTATTTAGTTATTTATTTATTTATTTTTGTCAAGCAAACAGTGTAAAAGAGATATTGACAAATGTATGAAGAACACTCTTCAGCTCTTGAAAAACAGTTGCCAAAATGAATTTGGAAAAGAAAACGAAAGCCAAAATTACCTGTATTGTCTCCCGTGGTTGTAACTGTGGAGGTTGTAGGCAACATAGTTGTGGCTGTAAAGGGGAAAATATAGCGTAAGTGGATGCTGGTTTAATGTAGTATTTTCATGCTAATATATGCAACGCAGCGATTAAGGCGATTTTTTGCTGGCTGGAAAAAATTAGCTGCATGCACTATCGTCGAAGCAGTGCGTCTTTCTTTATGTATATATTAGGTAGGCAAAAAAAGTGGCGGGCTTCAAATGTTTAATAATCATCATTATTTATTAAATCCACAATAAAAGGGAAAAATACTAATGGTCATAAGATAAACAGAAGGAATATGATAATAGAAAAAATGTTAAAAGTAAAAAATATAGTAGTAAGTAAAAGATATTTAAAATAGATAAGAGGTAAAATTAAAACTATGAACTAAGAACAACTAATCGTTAAAAGTATTCTTACTAGAATTTAAAAATAATATAGCTTAAAAAGGTAGGTTTTAAGTTGCTGTTTAAAATGTCCAGGGTCTACAGTTAGTCTAAGATTGATGGGTAAATTGTTCCATTCTCTAGGTGCTGCAATTTTAAATGCTTTGTCACCGTATGACACCAATCTTGCCTGACACATCAATATTGCCCTATTTAAATCATTAATAAATTTCAAATATGTATATCAATTTCGACCAAATAGCACCTATAACAGCATTATGAATCCAATAGAAAAATGCTAGTCCAAAAACGTAATACCCGGATTAACCATTTTATAATCAATTTTCTGGATGATAACCCTCTCTGAGCTCTATTTTGTTGATAACTACATTTCAAAAGCTGTAAGAAACCAGTACCCATGTCTCGAAGGTAACTGAATAATATTTTGTTTAATTTGTGTCTCATTTAAAATTTAAACCAAATCTGCAATACATTGTTTGTAATGCAAACCACCAGACTGAAATGTATGACTGTGAAAGATTTTTGAGGGCAAATAAAATGGCCTCATTGCATGGGTTTGAGATAATGTTGGTTGGGATCAGGAAAGGTAAGTATAAACCTCACACAGATATGCAATCAAAATTTCTGGACTTAAGATGAACATTCTCTTTTACATTCCTTGTCAGAGGTCGATGTGGCAGGAGCACGCGTACTGTGAATGCCAGTCTTTATGCGTGCGTTGCTAGGGTATACATTACTAGGATCCCATGTCCGTAGGACGAGGGCCACCAAGTAATCCTGCTACCTGTACGCCTTACTGCGACATGCATTAGCAAATTTCTTGTAACGCATTCCTCTATCAGTTGCGGATTTCGATTTCTGCCCCCCTTGAAATTAGAATTTTGACTAGCTGAATCATAGTTCTAAACTGTACCAAATGGCACCGTTCGCTCTATAAAATACCATAATTTTTCGGGGCCCTTCTGCGGGCCCCGAAACCCACGCCACCCCTTCAAATAATCCTGGATACGCCCCTTTAATTGTTTTGATTGCAAGGATTAACGCTGCCTTGAAATGAAGGAAACGTTACAGATTGACACACGGTTTATAACAAACAGGTAACACGGGTGCTCCGCTTTGAGATTAATATTTCAGTTTGTATCAGTAAGAGGTACATTCAAACTTCTTGGAGAATTGTTCTTGGATAATTTGGACTGAAGCTTTGATAAACAAAGATAGCCCAGGAAAATCTAATAAATCACATGAAAGTTTTTTTTTTTTTTTTTTCTGGCGATCTTGTAGATGTGGAAGAGTAAACGTAGGAGGGTGAGTGGTTGGTACTGAGGTGTTGGGCTGCGTTGCTCAAGCTAAAAACAAGTGGTAAGATAGCATGAGCTTGTCTTCGAAGACAAGTGGGTAAGACCAGTATCTCGGCACATTTTTTACCTGCACGATTACCAGTACACAGAGGAGATGCTTACTACTCAGTGTTGTTGCATATTGATAGGACCTCATAACGGACGGACATAGATTACTACCATAGGTGCAACAGGAATAAAGTTCGGCAGTAATACAGGCCATATCAGTTTTAATTACGAGCCAGGAAACTAGATCCTGTAGAACCTCTGTTTCTAAATATTGGTGGCCCTATGGACCTCGGTTCCTGTAGGGCTTAGATTACAGTTACGCAGGCCCTCAGTACACTGAGATGAGAATGGTGCCGTGTCGCCTTTATATTTGGTGAACTCCAAAAGTTTAAGAAGGCGGTGTCGTGTTTCTTGATCTGAAGAGCTGCTCTTGCTCGAATCCTCTTTTATGTCGAGAGTTTGTTCTCCTTATTTTAGAATGTGTCACACTGATGTACATTGGTTTATTTGTCTTTGCTTCTTTCATAAATATAATTGTTTCAGATTTTTGCAGTTATAGAGAGTCAGTGAAAAAGACAAATATGCCAGCAGGTGAAACGGTTATTCCAGCATTGAACATTTTTTTCGAAACACAGCAAAACTGCATAGGTAAACAAATAAGAATTATGTTGGTTATTTTGTCACTATATTTAATGTGCCATATGCAATTATGGAATGTAGTATAAATGAAATGTAATTGGGAGATGTACGTAATTGGATTACCAGAGACATTTATGAGTAATTGTACTCTCAATTTATGTTGATTACTAAATCTAAATAGTTAAGCATTGTTATTTTAAGAACTTACCTGGCTCAGGTAATGCAAGGCTTTCATTCGTAGATCCCAGGACATTGGTGCCGACACAGTAGAATACTGATGGAAACTCCACAGTAACACTAGCTGTTGTCGGTGATGTTGAGCTGGAGTTTATAACCTGGGTGCCGTTCAATATTGTGACATTAGGTGATGGAATTCCTACCGTCACTGTACAAGATAACGTGTATACCATCTCTCCTCCATGAATGAACTCCAGTGAAACTGATCCCGGTTTATCTGAAATACAAGTAGCACTCATCAATGTAATTTGTTTGTTTTGACGGTATTGTTCTGTTTAATGTGTAAATGCAATATATTAGCTGTCACTGGTTCCTTCCACATTGCGGTAAAATTGGTTATTTTTACAACTGTCGGGCAGAAGCAGAACGTATAAAAATAAAGTGCTTCCCACTCGTCTACAAAGATTTAGACATCAACAGCAAAATATATAACACATGTTACATTGTCACCATATTATGTAATCTGTTCATATTTTAACTCTTCAAAATGCAGCAAATAAAGGTATATACTTACTTCCTACAATCAGCTCTATAGGGACATCAGATGTCTTTCCACCACCAATCTGTATATTCCATATGTATTTTCCTGTGTCACTGAACGTAGTTTGCTCTATTAAAAGGGCAACATATGTCCGTGGAGATGACAGTATTTGAACATCAGATCGTCCCACAAGATATCCCTTAGTCTTGTTTTCCAATATGTCTCCTCTGAATTCATTGTAAGAAAAGATTGTACCAGTATCTTCAGTATCGTTCAAGTAAAGGCTTATAGTTAAAACAGAGTCACTCTCAGCCTGGTCTAATGTATAATTGAAAGGTAGAGTCACCCCGTGTCCTTGCTCCACTACGAAGCTCACTGTTGGCTGTGAAACAAACTGTACAGCGTAGGTTTCTGAAATAAATGCAATCATCAATTTACTCCACTTAAACACTGCGGTGCTTTAAACGTACTTTCGAGGTGATCATGAAATTAACGTAACCATAATGTACTTCGATTACTTATCATTCACATATGTAGATCAACATTACTCAAATAGTCCTACCGCTTTGACATTTCTTCATTTAACCAGCGTATTTTCATGTTTTAAATTAATACCAACCGGTTCTCACGTTGCTGTATCCAACACATACCTGAAGAAAGAAATACCAAGGAACATAACGCGATCAGCATCGCCATTTTGAGCACTGCAATACACCTTCAATGGTAATACAAATATGGGTTGACCTAGATTACGAAGCTTGACGTCTATCTACAGGGTGTTACATGTAAACGTTTTTGGCTAGATAGCAATGAATGCATAAAATTGGAGCTCCCGAATGTCAATTTTGATATTCTCGAAAAATGTTCACTATAACCTGATCATATTTTGATTAAATATGATAGATGCTGTGCCAAAAATGAGAACAACAAAAGAGACATACGAATGTTCTTGCGCACGTTACATAGAACCAAAATTTATAGATCACGTGCCAAGGCCACATCCAATCCCGGAACTGTCGGGAAACAATATGGCTTGCCTCAGTATCTTTTACTCAATATTATTTTATAGAGGTAAAGTAACACAGTATGTACTGTTGTCTGATGTGTGTTTGCTTACATCATAGTATTTTAAAGATATAAGCATAATGTTATTAATAATTTAGTAAAAAAAAAAGCATATAGTGGCTATTAGATAGCCGGCCAAGTCCAGGGTAAAATATATATCTATCGTTATATTGTTTTTCTTTTTAGGAATAAACGCCGTGCAATTTATTTCACAGTCAACAGTGAGCTCCGTAGTGGAGCAAGGACACGGGGTGACTCTACCTTTCAATTATACATTAGACCAGGCTGAGAGTGACTCTGTTTTAACTATAAGCCTTTACTTGAACGATACTGAAGATACTGGTACAATCTTTTCTTACAATGAATTCAGAGGAGACATATTGGAAAACAAGACTAAGGGATATCTTGTGGGACGATCTGATGTTCAAATACTGTCATCTCCACGGACATATGTTGCCCTGTTAATAGAGAAAACTACGTTCAGTGACACAGGAAAATACATATGGAATATACAGATTGGTGGTGCAAGAACATCTGATGTCCCTATAGAGCTGATTGTAGGAAGTAAGTATTAGTTGTCATTTTTTTTACTATTTAGATTCGCTTTACTCTTGGGCGAATGGAACGTTTTATGCGCAAATCTTTGGAAGGTGGTCAGCCCAGACGGACGAATCCACACATCTACCCGGCATCATCATCCCCGGTATAAATGTCACTGCAATAAACCAAAATCTCTTGAACAGCCATACCTCTCGGGCGTTAATTTCCACAAAAAAATAACATTATAATTTCTCAAATTTAATAAAAAAGACATGTAAGTCATTTAAGTAATTTAAGCTTGTAAAATGTTGTTTGCACGGTTTTGATAGCTATACCTGTGACCAAGGCTTGCTAACCAATAAAGCATCTGAATTAAGTATTGCACGGTAAATAAATGGAAATTGCTTAAACATTTTGATATCAAATATTGCAAGCGATACTGAGTCTCGTTGTCGTCATTTTAATAATTGTAAAGTCGTGTTTGTGAGGTAGGGTGTATTATTCTTTAAGAAATCGACCTGCCATGGAACCTCGCGGTGTCATGGACAGAGAGTTAATCTGTCATTTTGATAATGCATTAATCTTTTTAAAAAAATGGATGAAATTAAAATTTTTGAACTAAATTTATTTGTAGTGGATACAGAGGAGACAATTGATATGACGTCATCACTTTGTGTGAACGCAGCTGAGTCGGTCAGCCATATTGACGTTATTCATTTGTTTATATGTTTGTATAAAGATACGGAACATAACATGGTGGCAGCTAAAAAGGATAGGGAAGGGCACCGCAGACTGTAAGTACTGACATACTCATTCTCACCCTGAAAGCGTGTGAAAGAAGACACTTGACCTAAACACGAGGTAAGCCCTCCCTCTACCCACGGAAAGAGAAAGTAGTTCCTTCCAGCTAACAGTAAGGATTAATACATTAATATATCGGAGACACCATATTCCCTGCTAGTGTGGTTTGTTGTGCATATTGGAGACCTGTAAGTCTGCCGGAACACTTGATTTGTATGTGTTTACAACCTACCAGTCACCAGAGTAACTGTTATTACTCAAGTCCCTATCATGTCGATGTCAGATGAGGAGCAGCAAACTGGGAGTAGGAGGGAATCCAGTAGATTTATATCGGGAATCAGACCCCTTAGCCCTTTAGATCTCCAGTCTGGAAAGGTTGAAAACTGGAATCTATGGAAACAACAGTGGGGAAACTACACAATCATATCCAATCTTGGATCCTAGCCACAGCAATATCAGGTCGCCATGCTGTTGAATGCGATAGGCACAGAAGCTCTCCGAATTTATAATGATTTTGCTTTCGAAGGTGATGCTGAGAAATTTTATCAACATATCATTGGTCAATTGAGTGAGACATATGAGCGATACCAATTTAACAGTAGGCAGCAAGGGGAAGAAGAAAGTTTCGATGCCTATATAACAGCTCTGCGTTATCTGAAGAAGAGCTGTAATTTCTGTGAATGCCTAGGGGACACGCTGCTACGTGACCGCATAGTTATAGGTATCAAGGATGACGAGACACGCAAGAAGCTTCTTGAAATACAGAATCTCTCTCTAGACATGTGTATTAATATCTGCCGCGCCAATGAGGCAACCGGTGTCCGCATGAAGCTAATTCACACCAGAGGTCCCAGCGAAGAAATCCACGGCGTAAAGCAAATGACAAAAGCAAGAGAACTCAAGCCGGGAAAAGGAACAAGCAAAGGAGGCGGGTCAAATGGACACGCTCAAACATGCAAGTTCTGTGGGCGGACGCATGAGCTGAAGAAGGAGTCCTGCCCAGCATGGGGAAAGACATGCAGCATATGTAAAGGAAGAAACCATTTCGCCATTATATGCAAAAAGAAGAAGACACACTGTGCACACTGTACACACTGAAGATTCACAGGAGGAAAGTGATTGTGAGATCATAAATGGCGTAAACACTGTTAACAAAGAGAGACGGAGCCACGGCAAGCTCATATATGCAAACATGCTCATTAGAAACCAGCCCGTGAAATTCCAGATTGCTTGTGGTGCATCGGTTAATCTAATCACACGACACCATGTGTGCACAACGACGATACACCCAGCCGCAAGCACATTAGAGATGTGGGACAAAAATCTGAAACAGCCACTGGGTGAATGCAGACTGAAGATGGTCAACCCAGCCAATGGGAAAAAATACTCCCTGAAATTTATCAATATAGAAGATCGCAATCTCATGCCTATTCTAGGAGTGTCAGCAAGCCAGCAAATGGGGCTTATCTCTGTGCACTCGAAGAATTTTGAACGAATAGCAGTCGTACAGCAGAATGAAAGTGAGACTGACACTAATTGCACCATCATCAAGAAATACGCTGATGTGCTCAATGACGATGTGGGACACATGCCTGGCACTGCGACACTGCGAGTGGACCCAACGGTAACACCGGAAGTGTCACCATCGAGACGTGTTCCAGTTGCACTCAGACAGAAGATAAAGGTGGAGCTTGACATGCTAACAGAGTAACATGTGATCAAGCCTGTGAATGAGCCAACCGACTGGGTTAGTGCCATGGTCACAGCTACGAAGAAGTCCGGCGAACTACGTATCTGCATAGACCCTAGACCACTGAACAAAGCCTTAAGAAGAGAACACTTCCCTTTATGCACCCTGGACGATGTGCTGCCCGAGTTGTCAAAGGCCAAGGTAGTTTCCACGATGGACCTTAAGGCCGGGTATTGGCATGTAGAGCTGGACGAGGAATCGTCATTCCTTACGACATTCGCCAGTACGCTTGGCCGTTACCGATGGCTGTGACTGCCATTCAGCCTGAATGTGTCATCTGAGATCTTCGCCAGGAAGCTTGATGAATGCATCCACAGTTTAGATGGTGTGATCTGCATCGCAGATGACCTAATGGTCTATGGAACAGGAGAAACAGACCAGGAAGCTCTAAGAGACCATGACGAGAAACTCGAAAATCTGCTGAAACGATGTCAAGAATTGGGCATACGTCTAAATGCCAACAAAATGAAACTGCGCCAGAAGTCAGTCACCTTCCTAGGACATCTGATCACCAATGAAGGCTTGAAGCCTGACCCGAAGAAAGTGGAAGCGGATTTGTCAATTACCTAGCTAGGTTCCTCCCCAGACTATCCGATGCCATGGGACCAATCAGGCAGCTGATGAAAAAACTTGTGAGTGAAGCACCGATTCTGCACTATTATGACCCAGAAAAAGAGCTGACCATCCAGTGTGATGCAAGCAAAACTGGACTCGGGGCAGCCTTGCTCCAAGAAGGACAGCCGATAGCCTTTGCCAGTCGATCACTCACCGATACAGAGACAAGGTACGCTCAGATAGAAAAGGAGATGTTGGCGATTGTATGGAGCACTGAGAAGTTCCATCAGTATACTTTCGGTCGTCAGTTTAATGTGATGTCAAACCACAAGCCTTTACAAAGCATCATAAAGAAGCCTTTGGCTAACGCACCAAAAAGACTGCAAGGCATGCTTATGCGACTGCAGCAATACAATGCATCTGTATCGTACACACCCGGCAAAGAGATAACTCTAGCATACACTCTGTCCCGAGCATACCGACAGACAACAGAATTTGAGAATGTAAACGCAACAAAGCATGTGGCAATCTCGGAATCAAGGCTTGAAGTCATCCGGAAAGCAACGGAAATCGACCAGACTATGACTGCGCTTAAACAACAGATACTTCAAGGGTGGCCAAATGAGAAGGCACATCTATAACCACTAGTGCACCCTTACTTTTCATTCAGAGATGAGTTAGCAGTCCATGATGGTCTAATCTTTAGAGGAGATCGTGTCATCATCCCCATGAGTGAACGCGCTACGATGAAGGAGAAAATCCACTCGTCACACTAAGGGAGAGATGGGTGCCTGCGACGAGCCAGGGAATGCATTTTTTGGCCGAACATGACGCAGGAGATTCGTGACTACATATCAGGATGTAGTACTTACAGAGCCTTTGAAGTGGCGAACCCAAAATAACCTCTCATGAACCATGATACACCTGACCGACCATGGGCCAAAGATGGTACAGACATCTTCACCAATCAATGGAAAGATTACCTCATAACGGTGGACTACAACTTTTGGGAAGTAGACATGCTACCCACGACTGATGCCAAAGCGGTGATACAGAAACTCAAAACCCATTTTGCTAGGTATGGCATCCCGGACAGCATTGTCTCTGACAATGGACCTCAGTTCTCTTCTGAGGAGTTCCAGAAATTCTGCAAAGCCTGGGACATCACACATATGACCATCAGTCCATACAACAGCAGAGCTAATGGCAAAGCGGAATCAGTGGTCAAGACGGCAAAACGGATCATGAGGAAATGTAAGGAAGCTGGAAGCGACCCTTACCTCGCAATCCTCGATCACAGGAACACTCCTTCTCAAGGAATGTTATCCAGTCCTGTACAGCGCCTGATGAGCCGTAGGACAAAAACCATGTTACCAACTGCTCCCGCCCTCCTCAAACCAGAGGTCGTTGACATAAGACACACAAAACGGGACATTAAGCACGACCAAGCAAAACAGGCTATGCATGCCAACAAGTCCTCTCACCATCTTCCTGCTTTAGACGAAGGGGCCACTGTCCGACTACAGCCATTCAAGATGGGACAAAAAACCTGGACCAAAGGGACGGTTCTACAGAAACTCGATGAAAGATAATACACCATTGAGACGCATTCTGGAATACTGAGGCGAAACAGGCAACACCTCAAAAAGACCAAGGAACCAAACACACGCCAGGAACCAAAGATACAGCCGGGGGACAGCGTCATCAAACCCACAGTGATCCCCACCTCACCTGCAGCAGCTTCCAGAGTGGAATTGCCTGCAAAGCCAGATGACCATGGAAAACTCGATGTGCCAGCAACAACTGCGCAAGAGAAGGCAAGAAGCACACCAGTGACGACAACCCGGTCTGGCAGACAAGTGAAGGTACCACTACGGTACCAGTGAGTTTCCATCTTGTAAACGGACATGACACCTTAGGGCAAAATAATCCCTGTGTCAATCATCTGTGGGTGTCAGGCAGTCAACCTGACCCCACAAACTGTGTTTATTTTAAGGTTTCATTTTCAAAACAAATAGACAGACCGAGAGTTACATAAGAACACTTACGATAATTATCGGATAATATCTAAATTTTAATTCTACTGATATTTGACTGTTTGGCAGACTCTTACTTTAAAACGTTCTACTCTATTTTATACTGTTGTAATTGTTTTAACTTGTTAAAAGGGAGGATGTTGTGTGTTTTGATATGACTTCATCGCTTTGTGTGAACGCAGCTGAGTCGATCAGCCATATTGAATCTAAATAAAGCTAAGCAGCACTTCCAAAGCACGTTATTCCTTTGTTTATGTTTGTATAAAGATACGGAACATAACAGAAACAACACCGTTAAACAGGACTGCCGTTCATGCTACAAATGTCGATTTTTTATTGTAGCAAACTACGTTTAATGACAGGGAGTTCTATTCAAAAATTTGACGCAAAAACATGATATCCCAGATAAGTCCATACCATTGGGCAACTATTTAACCCCGCGGAGAAGATAGAAAACACTTTTTGGCAACTTCGAGTGAAATGAATAAACATACAACATGCCTCATATATGATATATTAAAACGTGGAAAATATTGAAAATATCATACATGTACATAATCCTGTAATTAAAATTACATTGATGAGTGCTACTATTTCAGATGAACCGGGATCAGTTTCACTGGTGTCCCGCGTTGAAGGAGGGATGGTGTACACGTTAAATTGTACAGTGACGGGAGGAATTCCATCACCAAGTGTCACAATATTGAATGGCACCGAGGTTATCCACATCAGCTCAGCATCAACGACGACAATAAAGGTCACTGTGGAGTTTCCATCAGTATTTTACTGTGTCGGTACCAATATCATGGGATCTTCAAATAAAAGCCTTGCATTGCCTGATCCAAGTAAGTTTTTAAAATAACAATGCTTAACTGAAACGGAATTTATTCACAAAATAGCTAACTGAATATTTTATGGTGACCTATTTTAAAGCGTATAACCGGATGAAATGTTTTAAACTTTTAGGGTGATTTTATAAAAAAAAAAGCTTATCAATTAATTGTTCTTATTGTCTAAAAACTATGAAAATTGCTTTCTATACCAGAAGCTGCAAAAAAAATGAACGACTCAAACGTATTAAAGAAATAAGCCAAGACAAAATTGAGAAATGTACACCAATCTGACACATTCTAAATTGAAGAGACCATGCAATTTCTCGAGGTAAAAGATGACATAAGCAAGAGTAGGATACTTGAGTCACTTTTCTTCAGATCAAGAAATTCGATGTGTCCTGTCCAACATCTCCTTCTAAACCATTGATTAGCCTTTTCTTTATAAGTTTTTTGCGTGTGTGTGTCAGTAATACTTTACAACGGCAACAGATAAGAAGGCTTTATGCCACCACCACAAGCTTGATATATGCCATCACAAATACCCACTGGTACAGGCCGCCTCATGCAGGCCAGCTATATGTGCAAATTATGCAGTACCACCCGCTTTCTGTAAAGTAGGCGCAGTTTTGGTGATCTGGCCAATCCCATCTCATCTCAGTGAACTGAGGACCGACCTCTAACACGCAGGTCGGAATATTTTATAAGAATATTCATATTAAGTACAGTGAATTGAAGAAATTTCGATTGCAGATGCTTGATGTTCCTACAACTACAGCAGCTGACCTACAGAAGTCCTACATCATTGTCATCTTCATCAGCAGTCATGCATATTATTACTCAGTCTCTTTTCGATTAAAATATCACTCTTGATCTTCACCAATATTATGCCATACTTATGCAATACGTTCAGTTTATTTGCCGTAAATGGGACTTTCAGAGATGTTAATTGTGTTTTTTTGCAAACAATACTATGTAAAATTTGTTTCAAATTTAAATTAATACTTAATCGGAATGCTCTTCATTGTTCTTCAGTACTTTTCAGTTCCTTACCGATTTTCAAATGTAGTTATTAAATTAGAGTCTTGAGAGAATAGAGCCTGGAGGAGGTTTATCACCCAGGAGACTGACTACATTATGCTTAATTTCTGTTTGGACAAGAATTATTCTGCTGAATTCATCAGTGCTTTTATAAATGCCATTTGGCCAAAATTTAAATATATTGGGAAAGCTTGGGGGATATTTTAATGATTTATATAATAATGTTAACAGTTTTGTAGTACGCCACATTTGTCTGTGTTTGTGCCTACCTGATACAGAATTAAAGAAAGGCGCGTTGTCTGTACAGATCATTACGGTAGTGCATGCAATTAAATTTTCTAGCTATTAAATTTTTCAGCCAGGAAAATATTGCCCTAATCGCTGTAACACACATCCTCATGAACATTTTATCCGATCTTGATGAAATCAATCCACTAAACCAGCATCCACTAACGCTATATTTTCCCCTTTACAGTCGCAACTGTTGCCTTCAACCTCCCCAGTTACAACTACCCGGGACAATACAGGTAATTTTGGCTTACTATTTCTTTTCTAAATTCAATTAACCACTGCTTTTCAAGAGATGGAAAGTATTCTTCATAAATTTGTCAGCATCCCTTTATTCACTGCTTGCTTGACAAAAAAAGGAAAATTGAATGGCAGTATTGTCTGTATTTAAGATGTATATTCATGAAATATAGATTTGAAATATTGGTTCCGAATTCCAGCTTCTACCACCACTAAACCCCCAGATAAAAATCAAACAGAAGATAATACAGGTACACCTCTTAAACTGTGTCAGCAGTTTCTGCTGAAAGTAGGGATACTTTCTTTTTTTCTTTCTTTCTTTTTTTTTTTTTTTTTTTGCATTTTTGTGACCAAATGCCTTTGATTTTTAATTATAAGATGTTGACGCTCATTATGCAAAGCACCATGAATATCCATAAGTTCGTTTAATCAGTAATCATTTCAGAGAAAAATGTCGACTGTGAATTACACCCTAAATTTTCCTATTCATAGGACAAACGCCAACGACCGGTAAGAGAAAATATCATGATCTACGGGGTTTATAATCATTTTGATTGCAAAATTGTGATTGCAATAATACTTGAATATAATTAATGGAATATTGGATTTAAAAAAATCACAACACTTTGCTGCATGAAGAAATCAACATGGGGCTTTATTTGTTTCGGTGTGTGTCTGCTTTTGTCTAATCCAGCATTACCTCCTTTACCAAAATGCATTATTCTCTCACTGTTTTCTCCGCGCAGATTACGTGTCCGCCTATGTGGTCAAGCAAGGTTGCTTTATGCGCTTATGTATTGGCTCTTTTATGAACTTCTCTTTCCTCCCGCCGAACCAAGTATTTAAACCGAATTTTATTTTAAAAGTTTCTTTTTGGGATCACTAAGATATTTAAAATATTATGTTTTAGCTAAGGCCCCGGGTAGCCCAAGTAATCCTCCTAACACGGCCCTCATTGTTGGAGTAATATATGGTTGTGTCGGCGGCTTCTGCATCATCGTCATCTTGTGAGTGTGTTTAAGAAAAAGAAGCATAGGACAAAGCCTGGTAAGTCTAATTTAATTCAATGTTTTTGAATTTCAATACATTATCTTTATTTATACAATGTGTCCAACTTATGACAATGATATACATAACATTGGAGGAAATTAAAATAGAACCAAGTGGCAAAACTTTACTGGCAAACGATAATAGTCATAATTCTCTTATCTACCATGGGAAAAAACTTACTTTAGAGCAGAAAGATGTACAAAGCAACGCCAACACGTGTGAGCAACAGGAAAACACCACCACACCTTCGACACAGGTAGGTATTTCATACACAATAGCAAAAAGGGGGTGATAGAGATTAGCATCTTGCCCTAGGTGCTACTTGTAGGTGGGGGCATTGGCACGTTAATATGAACTTTTACAAATGAAGTGCTTCACAAATTCGATATGACTCAATAGATACAGTGTATACCACTGATTATATAACATACCCCTGCAGGCATAGTGACGTTGGATCAACGTTGAAAACAGGTTAATACGTTGTAGAAAAGTTTCATTAGCTATGTTATTGTAATAGACTTGTGAAGATTCTTTTGTCTATAGATACTTATATTTGTCTGATCTTACCATCCAATATTTAATCTGCTTTCCGTCAGACTTCATCAGGGAATGAGGTTGTGACAGGTATGACAACCTGTCACCCCCTCTGGTGTGCTATTTGGTCAGATCCCCCCCCCCCCTTGCCTGCCACTCCCTTAGGAGTGGTAGGTAGAGGTTGGGTAGCTCAGTCCCATCATTCCGATTTAACTTGGCCCCATGTAAGCGATCCATGTTAATTGCTTCAAGAAACTTTCCGGTGTAGATCTCGTGGCTCTCGATCTTTCCAAGGTTTTTATGTCTTCTATGGTTGTTGATGTTATACAATGCCCTGTCTGTTCCTGGTTTTGGCTGAGGGCAGATTGTTTGAGCTACCCAACCTCTACCTACCACTATACCTGTCACAACATCATTCCCTGATGAAGTCTAACTGCAAGTAGATGAAATATTGGATGGTAAGATCAGACAAATATAAATAGCTATAGACAAAAGAATCTTCACAAGTCGAGGTTAATACGTTGAATTGCCGTTGATCTACCTAAATTCAATGTAAAATCAACGTTGATCCAGCCACGTCAAAGCACCGTCATAATGTGACGTTGACTCAACGTTGTATTTTGGTCATTGACTCAACGTTTGTTAAGCCTCTCTTCTGGTCCTCAAATCAAATTCGGTCCCTTGGTTCTAAACTGTTTACAAGAAGCTCTGTTCTGGTCCTACACCTGTAAATGTCCTAGTGACGTGTACAAACGTGTTCCCCAAACGTGTCCTTGGCTGACTCTGTTATGTTCTCCAATTTTTCAGGTTTAAAACTTTTAGAGGTTACCAAAAAACGTATGTAAACTGAATGTTAGAAAGAAATACATTACAATTATTTTAGTTCGTATTGAATTTGCTATAATATATTCTCACATTTTTTAAAGAACACAAATGTTTTGCTGCGTGACTACCTTTAGGATGCTTTTAATACTATTACAATATTTATATGGCGTGCTCTGCATCATGTGTTCAAGACATAATTCGTGGGTGATTGTGTGTGTGTGTGGTGGGGGGGGGGGGCTCACTCGCTGTCATGATGGTGCGTCTCAAACCTGTTAACTTCATGACCCTTTAAAACGCCGCTACAGATGTAGACACTCTGACCCAAAAATATTATGTTCAATGTTAAAAAACAAAAAGTGAAAATGTGAGCCACACATATTTAGTTTCATATCGGCATAAATATATGTCATGTTCATTATTTTAAGTTTTTACTGTTGCTTTTAGGTCATGGAGCCAATCCAAGGCAAAGCAAAAATATTCAACGTTAATTGTACATCTGATTTAATTGTTCGAAGGCTTTTACCGAACCGTATATTCTGTTTTGTGCCTTTTATCACTTTTGCAACTATTATGTTATGACATAACGATCTGAAATAAAAAAAAAAAGATTTCAAGTTGAGCCTTTCTTTTGATATACTTTATCATGTATCATGTAGTTTGGTCCGTTAAGAAGATATATAACACCCCCCTGCCCACATTTATTTCAACCTGTAAGATTGGTAAGTCGGTTGTCTGGCGCGGGCAATAAAATCTTACTATCTCCACATCTGGTTTCTATCAAGCTCGTTCAAGAGCTTAGGACAAACATATAGCTCCTCGGGCCAGGAAATCAGATGGGGAGTAGAGTGGAACATGTCTTCTCAATATGGAAATCTATATATTTTTTTGAAATTTCCTTTTTAACATTTACAGACACTATAAAATACCTTTTCTCGAATTAATATCATGTTCACACATTTCTGTAAACGTCCCGAACTAGAGGAGCGTCTCATAAACTAAACACATCTTGGCAATAACCGGTAGCCAGTTAGCCGGCAGAGTGACTTAGTTATTATGATAAGCATTTATATTTTTATTAATGTCAAACAATCTTTACTGTTTGCAGTTATACTTGTTTAGAACCTGTACTCTGCGCCATATAATAGCAATGGTGCAAAGTAGTGATACTTGTAAAATCCTACAATAATCATTTTCAAGTATCAAATTTTATTAGATGTTTGAATACAAAATTGTTATAAAGATATGAAAGAAGCAGAGTGAGCATATATGCTCGGAGTTTTGTCAGAGAAGAATATTCTCGAGTTCAACTCACTGCCCTGTGAAGCCATATTTTTGTGGCCTGAGATGCCGTATCCATTACGTTGTGACCTGACCTGCCAAAAGCAAGTCTGCGTGCTCTTTTCATCTGTCGGATCTCTCACATTAATCAAGAAACAGAATATCAATTACAAGTGCTCGGGTGGGGTGGAAGCATGAAGGGATAAATAACTATAACCAGTATCCTTTGGACACAAGGTTACTCTGCAATTTATCTCTTTCAATTTATGCTGTGAAATAACACCCAGCTAGCCTGTTGATCTTGCGAATCAACCAAATGAACGTTAATTGGGTTGCTAAACTGCAAGTATTAATCCCCTCCCCTCCCCCAAACGTCATACTGGCAGGTTTGCAAATGAAGACTATACCGCAGAAAAAAAGTTTGGAGCCCAAAAGAGGCACAGCTTAGGAAACGTTTGGGGAACACGTTTGTACACGTGTAGGGCCAGAGCAGAGCCTCTTGTAAACAGTTTAGAACCAAGGGACCGAATTTGATTTGAGGACCAGAAGAGAGGCTTAACAAACGTTGTTGTTTGGTCGTCGTGATGCAAGATATTGATTGTAATTTAAAATATTTATTATTGAAATCGTGATAATTTGTTTATCAATACTGTAACTATCTTTATCAAAATAATAAAAAAAAGTGTTTTAAAGTAAAAGTGACAGTTGTTTTGTGTCTTTATTGAACTATTGAATTTTCTTAACTTCTTATTCAGAAATACATTCCAATAAACTTCCTTGCAAGGTCAGCTAACACTAGGATGAATAAGTCCCTGTGAATGTGATAGAGTGAAGTTAACAAAATTGACAGTTCTCGGTACCCTGTTATAGATAGACAGGTTGAGGTGACTGTGACTTTGTTATATATAAAACTAAACCTTCGAAATCCTAACTTAAGGGCCATACATATATAGCCTACATATATTTAGCCATCAAACATGTCCTACTGCTAAACACATCCAGGCTAAAAGGGTGTACCATGCTTAGGTGCAAAGCATGCTTAGGAGCTAAATGCGTTGAAAAAATCAGATAAAGCAGGCACTTGGATGTTTTTACAGTGAGCATTATAATTGTGTACCTGTGTTTTGTACCAAAAACAAAAACAATTTCAGGTCATTTTAATGTCTTTTCATGCATGAATGTTCTCTAACAACTAGGGTTGATACAATGTTGTTATCTGACGTTGATCCAACTTTTAAATCCAATGTTTATCCAACATCTTATCAACGTTATGGTTCAACGTTGTTTCAACGTTAAAACAACATAATTTGCCAGCCAAGCCACAATATTACATAGAGTTGAATATATCCACAAAGGCATGTTATATTTAGTTTATAATCTCTACTTACTGCGCTTATGTATCAACAGAGTCATTTAAGAAGTTCAAACTATCAGAAAGTTACCGTTTGGACTAACAAATCTAGTTTTCAACTTTATTCTCTCTTCAATATAATCTTTCGTTTATCATTTCTTTTAGACAAATGATGGTTTTAATCAAACTAAGGCTTACCTATTTCTTTTGACACATTTGCAGGCTCGACGTCCTGAAAAGGCTTCAAAGTTGCCTTTTATAAGATATATAAATCGATTTAAAAAGGGCAATAGGGACGCTAAGCACACGCACGAAGTACCTGAGAGGGTAGAACAGGTAATGGCGAGGGCGGTTTTTATATGGAACTGAGATTTTGAGTTTTATGATTACACAAGTTTGTAATACTGATGGATTTTTTTAATTATCTCTGTTTCACTTATGGTAAAACGTCCAGTAATGAACACAATCTGCCTACTACAACTCTTACGAAAGTACTGTAGCTGCTGCAAGTATTTATACATTTTGATATAAACACTCGAAACGCATTATTAAGAATAATATTTTAGTATGTGATTGGCATGGTCATAATGGTTTCAGTATCCTTTCATTATTTGTTTTTTCAGAACCAACGATACGCGCATATTGCTTTAAACGAACCAGCCCAAGAACTCAATCTCAGCGACATAGGGCATGGTCACTTTGGTGAAGTCTTCAAAGCCACTTTAAAAACAACCAATGCTGCTGTTGCTGTAAAACTGTTGAAAGGTATGTTTTTTTATCTTTAAGTATGGCAATAATTAAATCTTAAATCTTATAGTACGAGTACAGAAATCAAATATCCCGTCCCTTCATAATGTTTTTCATCTATTTCTACCTTATTACATACCTGGGAATAGTTATTGTTAATCATGTGCTCCATTATTTCAGAACAGAACACAGAAGTTGAAAGAAGAGACTTTTTCAGAGAAATAGAGACCATGCGGTCAGTGCCTCAGCACGAAAATGTGGTCGCTATGGTGGGATTCTGTAAATCAGCAGGTAAAGGCTTTTTAGCAGGTAAAAGTAAACTGAACAGCTCCCCTTATAGCCTTATTAAAAGCCTGAATAACTTATTATGATTATCATTAAACAGTATATCGCGATGGTAAAATGATAACAAAGAAGACTACTGTACCCAGCGGGCAAATTATGTTGTTTTAACGTTGAAACAACGTTGAACCATAACGTTGAAAAGACTTTGAATAAACGTTGGATTTGAAAGTTGTGTCAACCTCAGATAACAACGTTGTATCAACGTCAGAAAACAATGTTATATCAACCCCACCCACCGTCATAATTCCACATGCCATTCCCTGTTAACACTCCTAACCTGGTAATACCAGATGCCGTTTGCCCTGCTAATGAAAGTTCGCAACGGCCCATGAAATCAATTAAGTTAACCGTCGCCATAAAACATCGTTTTCTACGCCAAACTTCCCTTTCATTTTTTATTGAAATATTTCTTTTTATTTGTTGTAGTAAGTACTTTTTTAATTATTTTGGAGATTAAAACAATCTGTAAGTAATGAATCGTGGGAAGCTTTGTGATTTTTGGAGAACGTATATCCCTCCAACGCCCATAACATGTAGAATCTAATGTAGATCTAAAGACGATTTCTTCCGGCCTTAACAAAATGTCCTTTTTTATTTTCACAAATGGTGACGCATGCAGGAGCTACCCCCTACCCTGGTATTACGTCTGGACGAGAACTAATACGTGAGATCAGGTCAGGATACAGAATGGAAAAACCTCAACATTGTACACAGGAATTGTAAGTAAAATTCAAAGATACCGACAGGGATAGTGCGAAATGGATGCAAGTTAAAGAAATATAAAAATATATCTTCATTAATATGCACTATTATCGGGAACCGTAGGTTATATTTAACTGTTAACGTTGGTAGACCACTTTGTGCAGCAAAGTTATTTGATACAATGTAATATGATGTAGATATAATTTAGTCCACATGCAAATATATTAAATGCGGTATTCCCCTTGATATTTTTTTCTGGGGCACGACATGTGTCTGACCGGATTAATGACATTTGAAAGTTTCTTTAAAACGCTATTGCTGAAATTCCAAACTGAAAAAAATAATGATAATGATGGCCCTCTATTATGCTTACGGCTAATATGATACTTGTATGTTTACTGTAGGTACAAAATGATGATGTGTTGGGAGGAAGAACCGACAAAACGCCCGACGTTCGATAATCTTGTCACAAGTCTTAGAGGCCTGGCTAATGAAGAGATGAAACTTCACGTAGACGTAGACAGAGCTGCTGAGGCCGCATACTGTGATATTGACAGCCAGCTGGTTGGGGAGTATGCAATATGCGATAAAATCATTCTTTGAAAAGTTTTGAGATTAGGGTCATATCAAAGTATTTTTTAGTATGGAACAAAGTGATAGTCCATATCATTAGTAAAATATTAAATTGAAATAAGTAAGTTGTTTTTCCTTTCAAGGTGAGTAACATGTGCTTGTAAGGTACTAGCTTAGTCAACAATTTAGGAAGAGTAAATGATAAGTCACAGTCACCTCAACCTGTCTATCTATAACAGGGTACCGAGAACTGTCAACTTTGTTAACTTCACTTCATCACATTTACAGCGACTTATTCATCCTAGTGTTAGCTGACCTTGCAAGGAAGTTTATTGGAATGTATTTATGAATAACAAGTTAAGAAAATTCACTAGTTCACTAAAGACACAAAACAATTTTCTCTTTTACTTTAAAACACCGTTTTTAATATTTTGATAAAGTAAGTTACAGTATTGATAAACAAAGTATCATCCCACTCGGACATCGGTAGCAATCCATGTTAAAGTCATAATAACTCTTCGTTTTGGCCAAAAATTGGATTTTCCTGGAAAAAACGGCAATTTTCCCGTACTTACCAATGGTCAACGACCCCATTCCTGCATTCAAAGTTAATCCAGGTTTTTTTTCCTAAACGCACGGTTTTTAGAGATTGGCTTAAGAGATTTTAACTGACGGAGCCCTCTGTGACATTGCATAGTCACTGGTGACCTACTTAAAACCGCGGGAAAAGCAGACAACAACAACACTATATAACAATAATATAAGATTTATGAGATATATTCGTCTTTTTGTTAAAAATGCATTAATATCCACAATGTGTGCCATTCTGGGCTTTTCGTTATCCGACGCACTGTACAAAAACTCGCAACTTACGTCTGCGTCTGCATCAACGCGTTTCGCGCCATGTTATTTTGGTCTCGAATGAACGTGAGAATCCGCGTGACACCCTTACGTCATTAGCAACGGATGCCTTGACGACCAGGAAGAAAGGCATCGAAAGCCCTATTGACAAGCACAGATTTTAGTTTTACTACAATAACGGCCGTTTTAGTGGTAAAATACAATAGAATATATTTCCATGCGTTGTTTACAATGTATTTCTTGCGGAATTTTGAATCTCAAAGGAAGAGTTATTATTGCTTTAAACGCTTAAAAAGTCCTTGTCTTTTTAGAGACTAAACATCGAGCGTTTTATGCCATAGGCTGATGTACAAGTGTTATCTCTGTCTTGGCTTCATTCATGAAGAAGTCCAAAACTTTCAGGTTATTTGGGGCTTTGGGAATAATCTTACCAATGTTGCTTTTTCTTCGCCAGTGGAAAGGCCGATAATTAAGCTTTTTGAGAAATTTCAGTTTAAACACAAAAATATTTCATTGATATAATTATTCATTGTACTACGTTTTTATTGTTATTGATCACCATTTGAATAATATATCATAAGCTTGCTGTTCCCATTATGGCACACCAATTAAAATAACAGTATGTACTGTACTTGTAGCGTGAAATGAAATGTTTTAAAATTAATTGTCATACACGTTATGATGATGATGATTATTATTATTATTATTATTATTATTATTATTATTATTATTATTATAAAGTCTAAATTTCAGGGAGTTCTTTATTTTAACCAGTATGACAGCTGTCATCATAACAGTTAAGTGATGTATGGTATTCTACTGGTATGTATCATTCCGAGCTGCCAATTACTGAATCTAAATAAGTATTGTCATCCGAAATCCTTAATTAAAACATGTAAATTCATGCTGCTTTTATCCCAGGACATTGGTTCCGACACAGTGATATGTGGATGGGAAGGCCACTGTGACACTGATTGTTGTTGTGGATGCTGGGATAACCTCGGTGACGTTCAATATTCATGGCCAGAAATGCGCAGCATTCACGCGATACGCGAGGGCGCTACAGTAGGGCTTCACGTGATTCAACTAGCCAATCACAGCACAACAATGGCATCGCACACAGACTCTGTGATAAGTGCTCAGCCCATTGTTAAGTAGTGTTAGTTCATGGTAACAAGCGTCTGACATGTGCAGAGAAGTTTATTGAAATATATATATTGTTCTAATTGTTACATTAATAAATCTAACTCTGTATCCAAGTAGTAACTATACTGTACCAAGTCAGGTACTGATGATGTGCAGAGGTCATATATTCCAGAATAAGCCATTACCACTAATTTATAACTTTAATTTTGTTTAATATGTTATTCATGAAAGAGTACATGAAAGATTATTTTAATTTGTTAAATCGTGATCTTATTTTTTTTTATATTCAAATAATTGAATAATGTGGGTAAAATTGGTCTTCCACTTCTTATTTGCATTTTTCCTTTACTACAAGATTATTTTGGAACAGTTGCAGCATTAAAATTTTATATAAATAGCAATCTGAAAGAAGAATTTTGCATTATTATTAAATGATAGGAATTTTGGATTAAGAGATTAGTTAATACTGAGTAGTGATATTGTCAGTCATTTTATGTAGAATCTGATAATATGATTGAAAATACTGATTGAATTCTTGGCCTTGCACTGGGCAGTTTCACATTTGTGCCAAGTGCTTTTTTTTGGACTCCATTGTACAGTGGTAAAAGTTCTTCAATTGCCGTGAAAGTTTTTAATCAGACTCTGTATGGTGCTGCTATCTGCTGGTGCTATCGGCAACGAATTAGTTTGCCTTTGTTTCTGAGTGAATCTACCGTCTAAAATCACTATTTCTGAAAATATGTACGTTTTGCTGAGGGTAGGCTAGGCAATACACGGCAAACTTCTTAGTATGTGTGTACAACAGAATTTTTTTAAAAACCCTAGCGATATTTGGTCAGGAGTTGCTTGAAGCATAGCACAGCGTTGCTGTCTATCGGCATCAGGCCGTTAGTTTGTCAATTATCACGGATTACCCACGAATCGCGAACCCATTCATTTTCCTATGGCAATCTAGCAACTCATTAAAAGTGCACGCATGCGCAGTGGGCTAAGCGTGACGTCATGCAGTGCATTTCTGGGGATGTGTGATAGTGGTTGATGGAACACCTCCCGTCACGTATATATCACCCCTCCTACATGGTGGTAAGCCAGTGAAGCTAGCGCTGATCCAGGTTTATCTGAAATATGAGACACACTAATCAATGAAATCTGTTTGTTTTAACGGTTCCTTCCAAACTTTGGTAATATTACTTATTTTATTTTATTTTTTTTTATTTTTTTTATTTTTTTTTTTTTTTATTTTTTTTTTTTGTCGAGAATGGAGCACAATATATAAAAATAAAGTGGTCGCTCCTCACCCGTCTACAAAGATTTTGACACGAAGAGCAAAAACGTAACACATGTCACATTGTCACCATATTGTGTAATCTGTCCATATTTTAACACTTCAAAGTACACCAAATAAAGGTGCAATACTCACTTCCTACAAACAGCTCTATTGAGACATCAGGTTTCTTTGTACCACAATCTGAATTCTCCGTAGATCTGCATTTTCCTGTGTCACTGAACGTAATTTGCCCGATTAACAGACCAGCATACGTCCGTAGAGATGGCAGCATTTGAACATCAGGTCGTCCCACAATATATTCTTTAAGTACTGTTTTCTAATATGCCTCCTCTGAATTCATTGTAAGATATGCTTGTACCAGTACCTGCAGTATCGTTTAAGTCAAGGGTTATAGTTAAAACAGAGTCACTCTCAGCCTGGTCTAATGTATAACTGAAAGGTAGAATCACCCTATGTCCTTCCTTCACTACCAAGTTCACTGTTGGCTGTGAAATTAATTGCACGGCGTAGGCTTCTGAAAAATGCAACAATAACTTATCTCCATTTAAACACTGTATCTTTATAACACAGCGGGAACGATTTAAGGATCAAACAAATCTTATAATGCAGCACTTTAAATGTACTTTTGAGGTGATCATGCAATATGGGAACCATAATGTGCTTACTTATCATTCACATATGTACACTCTAAAGTTCGGGAACGCGTCGTAAACATGAAACAGAACGCATTTTAAGTGTGCAAATGTTACAGTTTGAGAACGCTTTAAACAGTGTTCTGACGCTAGAACAGTAAATGTTGTGAAATGTAGAACACATTTTTATGTTCTTTTTTGTGTTTGTGTTTTAGAACACAATTACATGTATTTCAGAACACTTTTTACGTGTTCAAATGTTACTTTTTGAGAACACTAAAATGTGTTCTAAAAGGAACTTAGAACACTTGCTATTCTGAAAGTAATCTAGAACACTTGGTGTTCTTCAATAAAATGCATTTATTTGAAAGAGAACAAAATTTCTTAAGTCATATAAAACCGACAAATATGCTGATTACACCAAATCAACTAAGTGATTACCAAATCTTCGTTCTGAATACAAGTAGTAAACAAAGCTCAAAATTCATACATTGATAATTACATGAGCATCAGCTTGACTTGCCTAAAACGTATTACAAACAATCAGATTATTGAAAAAAAGTGCAAAACTTCTCGGCTAACAATATCCGTAAAAATGCGCATCAACACAAGCAACACAGGAACTTTTTATCTGTATAAAGCTTAACGCGCCAAACTTTATGGTGGCTAAACATGTGACCAAGGTGGATCAAACCATGAAACAAGGGTGGTCAGGCAGTCGAAGCAGAGAGACGAGACCCGGCATACAAATTTGGCAGCAAGTTATGTATTTTGACAATGAAATCTAAAAGATTTCTTTAAGTAAGTATATAAAAAGCTTTATGTCTCCTCCATCCCAGTGCATCACAAACTTGCATATTCCCGTTCATAGCAAAAGAGAATGCAACAAAAACTATCGGGTGTTCGTGATTTGGCCAAACAAGGCCGCTTTTATTAAATAAACTCACTATCCTAATAATTTTAACAATAATAACAATGTGGCAAATTGTTGCCTGCATTAAATGTTATGGCCTTAGGAATAAAAATTAAATATGAAATATTAACTAAGACTCATCATCCTAAAAATAATGATGAGACGAGTCAGCAAAAGTTATCATTTTCAAGCAATTTTGCACAAATTTCGTTTGTGGGGTTGCGAGATTGTTGTCGCCATAAAATATCGTTTGACTACGCCAAACTTTCCTTTAATTTGGCACTGGATTTTGACATGTCCAAAACAAGCTATGACGCTAGAACAGTAAGTGTTGTGAAATGTAGAACATATTTTTATGTTCTTTTTTGTGTTTGTGTTTTAGAACACAATTACATGTATTTCAGAACACTTTTTACGTGTTCAAATGTTACTTTTTGAGAACACTAAAATGTGTTCTAAAAGGAACTTACAACACTTGCTATTCTGAAAGTAATCTAGAACACTTGGTGTTCTTCAATAAAATGCATTTATTTGAAAGAGAACAAAATTTCTTAAGTCATATAAAACCGACAAATATGCTGATTACACCAAATCAACTAAGTGATTACTAAACCTTCGTTCTGAATACAAGTAGTAAACAAAGCTCAAAATTCATACATTGATAATTACATGAGCATCAGCTTGACTTGCCTAAAACGTATTACAAACAATTAGATTATTGAAAGAAAGTGCAAAACTTCTAGGCTAACAATATCCGTAAAAATGCGCATCAACACAAGCAACACAGGAACTTTTTTTATCTGTATAAAGCTTAACGCGCCAAACTTTATGGTGGCTAAACATGTGACCAAGGTGGATCAAACCATGAAACAAGGGTGGTCAGGCAGTCGAAGCAGAGAGACGAGACCCGGCATACAAATTTGGCAGCAAGTTCTGTATTTTGACAATGAAATCTAAAAGATTTCTTTAAGTAAGTATATAAAAAGCTTTCATTTGGCACTGGATTTTGACATGTCCAAAACAAGCTATGAACAGCTTAAACAACTTACATAAGTGTTTTCTTTGAAGCATGGATACTTCGTTAATGCCGTTTCAATACCAAGTCCCATATCAGCCTCACTCAGGAGTACCACTTGGTGTGGTCGTGTGCTCCTCAGCAACGCCTTTACATGCTTCGAATTTTTCTTAGTCCAAGCAGTCTGCAGTTGCTGCACTTGACGCTCTACATCCTCAGGACTTTCTACATGTTGCTCAACTACTGGTTCGTTCATGTATGGGCACCTCGAGAGACTGTGGTACAAAGAGACTTTTCAGTTATTATGAAGACATTGAAGATTTGCATTCAATGAAACTTGCATTCCTGAAGGCCCACCTCCAAAACATTATCAGTTTATTTTGTTCAAAGCGGATAAAAAAACTTACCCATGGCTTTGGTCCTTTCAATGCAACCACAGGATAGCGTTGGTACATTTTCTGCTCAATCGCAAGATAGTGAGCCTGGTCCCCAATTGTTGACAATATGTTGTAGCAAAAGGAGGCCACATCTGTGATCATAAAGACCACACTCTTGCAGGGGTCCCATTGACACCGAAGTGGACTTGACCAAATCACTGAATAGAGAAAGTGGTGACATTAGAATTTCTTCAGAGATTTTAAACATTTGAAACATTAGTACTGTAGTGGAAAATGACTGAAATAAAATGACTGATAAATGTCCAAAAAGATGCATGAACTTTTAATGAAATGTACAAAATTTAACAACACAGATCAATTGAGTCATCATTACATACAGGAAAACAATGCTTTTGACATTTTTAATAGAAACCAAAATTTTATTCGTCATTACTTTTACAAATAATTTCCAGCCAAAATGTAGTATGGCATTCTTGTGTGCAAAAAAGCAGACTTTCGAAAACTGAAGGAAGTTTTACTGTATTATGTAAGCATGTATACCTTTATCCACATTCAGCAAAATAGTCTCAACAGTCTTGAAAGGCTCATGGGATGTAGGGCCAGGCTGAAGGATTACAACAAGTCACATCCTGCTCCAGGACTATGCTTATGCCTGATGAAGCATTTCATGATGTTTCCTCCTAACATGCACTTTATAACACTGCCAATTTTTTGTGGTGTAGGCACATGCACCAATACAACAAGCCACTGCAAATTTTTAGTCATGTTGATGGTTGCGAATAAAATTTTTGCTAAAAAGTTGAAAACTGTGATTGGCAATTGCACATAGATTGCACTTGAAATTACCTGACATGGTGAAAAGGTGTGGAATATGGAGTGCCTACACTACTGTAAACCCTAACACTACAAATCCCTGTAATGTCCAGAACTAAATCCACCCAAACAGTAATCACTTCGTTCAGAAAGTTTTACAAAAAGACGAATTACTTTCAGTTTGACTAAACCGCTGGCCGTTGCAGCAGACAAGAATCGGAGGTAAAACTGCTCATGTAAGAATAGTGCACATGGTTTACCTTGCGGTGAAACCATGTACTAATGTTTGTGTTCTAGAATGTATCGGAGATCAGAACGTTGTGTTCTGATTTGGAACACTGATAAGGTGTGATAAACTTTATCAAGAAGAAACAGTCAAATGGATTAACATTACACCAGATATATTTGAATCACTTTTGTTTTTATGAATTTCCATTGAACGGGGCTTTTTTTTCGGTACATTTCAATAAACATTGATTAAATTATGCCAGAGTACCGTATGACGCTGTAAGTCTCCGTAGTTGCTAACTACGAGGGGACGGCACTCAGTTCCAAAACATTGAATGTCCTAAAACATTTTAGCACACTATAAAAAAACATTTTCTTACATGGAGCCTATAACGAAATTATAATATATGGATATAAACATCACATATGTTCTCAAAATGAACACTAAAAAACGCCAAGTATTCTGATGAGAACAGAAATGTATTCTGACGAGAACGCAAGGTATTCCTTATTAGAACACAGCGACGGATAATAGAATATATGCTACGCGTCGTTGCGTTCATTTACTTTAGAGTGTAGATCAACATTACTCAAATAGTCCTACCGCTTTGACATTTCTTCATTTAACCAGCATATTTTCATGTTTTAAATTAATACCAACCGGTTCTCACGTTGCTGTATCCAACACATACCTGAAGAAAGAAATACCAAGGAACATAACGCGACCAGCATCGCCATTTTGAGCACTGCAATACACCTTCAATGGTAATACAAATATGGGTTGGCCTAGATTACGAAGCTTGACGTCTATCTACAGGGTGTTACATGTAAACGTTTTTGGCTAGATAGCAATGAATGGATAAAATTGGAGCTCCCGAATGTCAATTTTGATATTCTCGAAAAATGTTCACTACAACCTGATCATATTTTGATTAAATATGATAGATGCTGTGCCAAAAATGAGAACAACAAAAGAGACATACGAATGTTCTTGCGCACGTTACATAGCACCAAAATTTATAGATCACGTGACGAGGCCACATTCAATCCCGGAAGTGTTGGGAAACAATATGGCTTGCCTCAGTATCTTTTACTTAATATTATTTTATAGAGGTAAAAAACACAGTATGTACTGTTGTCTGATGTGTGTTTGCTTGCATCATAGTATATTAAAGATATCAGCATAATGTTACTAATAATTTAGTAAAAAAAAAAGCATACAGTGGCAATTAGATAGCCGGCCAAGTCCAGGGTAAAATATATATCTATCGTTATATTGTTTTTCTTATTAGGAATATACGCCGTGCAATTTATTTCACAGCCAGCAGTGAGCTTCGTAGTGGAGCAAGGACACGGGGTGACTCTACCTTTCAATTATACATTAGACCAGGCTGAGAGTGACTCTGTTTTAACTATAATCCTTGCCTTGAACGATACTGAAGATACTGGTACAATCTTTTCTTACAATGAATTCAGAGGAGACATATTGGAAAACAAGACTAAGGGATATCTTGTGGGACGATCTGATGTTCAAATACTGTCATCTCCACGGACATATGTTGCCCTGTTAATAGAGAAAACTACGTTCAGTGACACAGGAAAATACATATGGAATATACAGATTGGTGGTGCAAGAACATCTGATGTCCCTATAGAGCTGATTGTAGGAAGTAAGTACTAGTTGTCATTTGTTTTGACTTTTTAAACTCGCTTTACTCTTGGGCGAATACATGTAGAACGTTTTATGTGCCAATCTTTGGAGGGCGGTCAGCCCAGACGGACGAATCCACACATCTACCCGGTATCCAGGGCCGTAGCCTGAGGAAAATGCCAGGGGGGGCAGTGAGTGGACACGAGGGGGCGAAGCCCCCAAGGGGGGGTGTGGGAGGGGGTTTCCCCCTCCCTCGGTGTGGAAAAAATTTTAAAAACTGTATGTATAATACTGCATTCAAGTGCATTTTACCTGTTATTTATTGCTCAATCTGAAGTCAGAAGTGTGGGTTCATTTTGCCATAAGTACAGTCATTTTTTCAACAAAACACCCCAATTGGACTTTCGTAGATTTCGTAGATTGTTTCAGGATCAGGAATAACGTTTCTTCCTCTGTGGACAAGCAAGAGCGCCAATCCGCTCAGTGATAACAGCCTGGGGGATAGCTCCCTAAGGGAGGGTGAGCTTTTTTGCATGAACTGAGTTGGCTAAAAACAGTACACCTTTGTAAACAGATTGTTAAATGATTGTCTTGTGACCATGCATGAGTACATTTTCTCACAGAATTGATACCAACTTTGCAATTATTTTTTTTACCTTTGTAATTATTATTATTTTTTTGCACCTCAAATCCCAGGGGTGGCAGCTGCCCCCCCCCCCCCCCCCCCCCCCCCTCCCCCCCCAC